>JAOVYX010021449.1:0-15746 GCA_035668315.1 Drosera spatulata
AGGATGGTGTACCTACATGCAACATTAACAGAAGCAATGAGGCTCTATCCACCTGTCCCTGTCGACTTTAAACAAGTTATAGAAGACGATGTCTATCCCGATGGCATGGTAGCCCGAAAAGGAGGCCGTGTTTACTACCACATATACGCGATGGGAAGAATGGAGTCTATATGGGGAAAAGACTGCAACGAGTTTAAGCCCGAGAGGTGGATCAAGGACGACGGCCAGTTCGTGAACGAGAACCCATTCAAATATGTCATCTTTAATGCTGGTCCGAGACTCTGTGTAGGCAAAAAATTCGCTTACTTGCAGATGAAGATGATCGCCGCTTCCATCCTTTGGAGGTATAAAGTTATTGTAGCTGATGGACAGGTTATTTCCCCTAAAGTCACAACTACACTCTACATGAAGAATGGGCTTCTTGTCACTTTTGAGCCTAGGCATATCCTCACCTGATATTGGCATCTGAGGAGTTGCAGAGAAGATATCCCGAAAAGGATCAAATAATGATAGATATAGTGAATCTGTGTAGGCGTTCCTTTTCACGTTGTCTTTGTTACTTTGCTTGGAGTGCTTTAAATTGAAATACAAGTATAAACGGAATGTTATATGTTGCAAACTTGCAAGTTTCTGCAGTAACTGGTAACTAGGAAGGTCCCTGATCGGTGCAATGGGAAATTTATGATATCAACTTCTATATCGATAAAAACAAAAACTCTACTTTATACTTTATACTAGAACTGGTAAGCAAGCGAGCAGTTTGGAAAAGAAATATCAGAATGAACATGACCTTCATATTTGCATGAAGAGCCAAAATTCATGAGCTTTATAAAGAGCCATTGGCATCAGCAGAATTGACCAGGAAAAAAGCAAATCTATATCGTGGATAAAACTAAGCGTTCATGTTCTTATACCCATGAAATATGGCTACAGATCAAACAATGATCCATAAGCATTTTGATCATATAGCAAGCAACATGACCATGATGCAACAAAGCATGGCTGAGAGACAGAAAAGAAAGGCACATAAAGAATCATTTAGCAATCAAGAACCATTGACCACTGAAAATCGACCAAAATCACTGGAGCCGCAAAACAAGAACCTCAAACCTGATTCTGCGACGATTATAATCATTGGATCAACACCGCATAAGTGAAATCCAACCTTAAATGCCATATCAAATTGTTAATTTCTGCTCTAACAAAATCACGCTCAAAATACACTATTGGCCACAATGAAAGAAAAAAAAAATGTTACCCTGAACTCAAACATCAGCACACCATTATTCATCTACGTTCATTCATCATCACAAGTTTGCTATCGACAACCCTAGCACCAACCCCATCGAGTCTCGCGACTGTTGCATTCGCCTTCAACTTCCCCACCCTCGCAAACGCCTCCACCATCCTCTCCCCGACCTCCCTCCCCTTCTCCTCCTCCCCAACCACCGCAACAGCAGTCGGCCCAGCACCACTGATCGTACATCCAAACGCCCCTGCCTCAAGTGCCGCCCTCTTCACCGCCTCCATTCCAGGAATCAAAGGCGCCCTCTTCGGCTCAACAATCCTATCCCCCGACATGGCCTTCCCAAACCCAACCAAATCCCCCTCCATCACCGCCGCCACAAGCGCCCCCGCCTGACTACAATTCCACACGTGATGCTCCATCCCTACCTCCCCCTTCAACACAGCCCTCATCTTCTTCGTCGGCGCCTCGAACTCCAGACTCACAAGCACAAACACCAACTCCTTATCCTCCGGAAACCGAACCCTAACCAAATGCAATGGCTCGTAACTCCGAATCAAAACAAACCCGCCAATTATAGCCGGCCCAATATTATCCGCATGATACCCCGACACCTTCGCCTCGGACTCTAACCCGGTCATCACCAGCTGTCTCCGTCAACCTCCCCCCGAACATCGCGTTCACCGCCACCTGCCCATCCAAATGTAAGCTACTGATAGAGGAATACATATAACTGAACATTGTGAAATAAAAAAGAAAAAAGAATGTGTCCACAAAATCCCATGTCAACTGCACGGGGAGGGTAGCAGGATGATGTCCCTCGATTTTTACATAGAAATACTATTTTATTTATTGGTGTCCTCCGAGTGTCCAACCAGTGACCAGAAACACTCACCACATACAGGAATACGTAGGGTTGAACATAATGAAATAAGAAATGAAAAGATTTTCTTTGTTCTTACCGCGGCCGCCGCGGCACTCGCGGCGCTCGACCCCAACCCGCTCCCCAACGGCAATCCCTTCTGCAACGTCATCGTCAATCCCATCTCTCGAATCCCTAACCGCTTAAGCGCGGCCAATGCGGCGATGCCGGCGCAATTGAGGAGGAGATCGAGGGAGAGGGAGGGGGCACCGGAGATGGGGGAGATAGTGAGGTGATGGGAGGAGGAGGAGAGGAAGAGGGTGACGTGGTCGCCGAGGGAGTTGACGGCGGCGCCGAGGAAGTCGAAGCAGGGGCCGAGGTTGGCGACAGTGGCGGGGGCGAAGGTGGTGACGGAGGAGAGGACAGGGGAAGGGGAGAGGGAGGAGAAGGCGCGGAAAGTGAGGCTGGTGCGGTGGTGGTGGTGGGGTGTGGAGAGATGGTGGCGGTGGAGTGGTGGTGTTGGTGGTGATTGAAGGCGGAGAGTGGCGGCGGCCATGGGAGTGGTCGGAGATGATCGGAGGTTTGGGTTTTGGGTTGAGGGATGGAGATGGTGAAACCCTAATTGTTCGATGCGGGAAGTCAACGGTTGCTGTGATAGTTGATGCAGAATACGTGGTTAATCACATTCTCCCTCCGTTTCCCGAAATTACAGCGTTTTGATTTTGATCGTATGTTGGTGTAATGTTTGATATATGTATAATAATAATAATATTAATAATTATGTAAATTATGTATTTTAATTTAATATATGTTGTGGGACGATCAGATGTGATTTGATATGAAAACGAAATTTGTATTCATATGTATAAAATAATATAAAATACGTATATATTGTAATAATTATGCAACAGAGGGAGTATTTTTTTGTGTTTCTAGATCATTATATTATAAATAAGATGAGATTAATCTCATTCATTAATTATTAAATTCAATGATTTAACAACAATAAACTCCAAAAACTATGTTTATTTGGGATATATGATATTGATAGTAATATTTTAAAGATAAAAAATCCTTTCTACGGTAAGAGATTAAGGGTTCAATATCACTAATTTCAACCATATGTAGTATTGCTAATCAATATATTATTAAAACTTTAAAGATAATCTTTTACACATTGATGATATATTGTGTTTTTTGAATGTTTCTATAGCCCAATTCATATATTAATCTTTAGAGATTCATGTCCATTATAAACTCATTAGTCCCAATTTACCAAAAAAAAATATGATTATTTTAAACACACATATTAAGCATTAAAAACCCAATCACATATAAACCATTAAAAAATTATAAGTCCATAGTCATTAAAACTCCAACCCACATATTAATCATTAGAAATCCATAATCGTAAAAGCCCATTAAGCCCAATTTATCAACTGATTGAAACATTATATATTTATATAGATGTCCAGAATAAACTCAAAACCGATGGTCCATATTGATATGCTTAGATATATACTCCCAGGTCTCATTTGGTACATAGGATAAGATAATGTCTTATTATTAATGATGGAATTTATAATCCCTTCACCATTAATCCTGGGGATTATGTATCTCATCCCAACATGTTCTGATTACATTTGATAACTATAGGATAAAAGTGATGAAAGAAAGAAAAAAAGTGATGAAGGTTGATGGTAGTCAGTGATGATGACAGGTTAGTGGACGACGGGCGACCGACGTTGACGGTGTGAGGGGGGCGATGGTGACAGCGGACTGCAGGCTACGGGAGACAGTGTCGACGGGCGACTAACGGTGGAAAACGATGACGGCGGGCGACAACAGGTGACGGTGGCGACTGGCGACGGGTGACGATATATTGTGGTGACGGGTGATGATATACGGTGGCGGCGGGCGACGACAAGTGACGAAAGCGATGAAGGATGGCGGTTGCGATGGGCAACAGGTGACGGGCGATGGTGACGTTTTGCAATTTAAATCTCTTACCCTGGCTGGTGGGATTATTAATGATAAGGGAGGAGGCGTCATTATTAATGAGGGGATAAGAGCCCTTATCCTCCTAGATGAGATTGTAATCCCTTGTGCATTTACGTACCAAACACACAATCATTGGGTGTAATAATCACATCGTGTCTCTTATCCTGTGTATCAAATAAGACCTTACTGAAATACTATTCTTTCCATATTCGAGTTGATTATGTAAATCTGTATTAATAGTTTGGTCATTGTACCACTCATAGTTTCCTCTTATTTTAGTTTTATTTACTATCTTTATCTCTTATCATATTCCACAATTTTACTTAATTAGGGGAAAACGAGTTTGTTGTTAACCTGAAATAAACTTATCAATACGTAAGGAAATCCAAGGTTCATTCATGATCTAATGTTAGATGGCTATCAAGTACTATAATATTTGAAATCTTTTTTGTTTTTTCCCTTTAAACTTAAATGTTCACAAAACATTAAATGTGGACGTCAGATTTCCCTGGCCACATATAAAGTAATGGTTAAATTTCACAAAAATGATTGATTTTAAAACAAGACAATTTAAGTCCTATATTTTATGTATTTAACAAAACATGATTTTTATTGAAAAATAACTCTAGATGATCTCTGATCTGTGGTATGACTGACGAGTCAAGACCGTACTTCCATAGTGGATCTGGCACCTCGACATCGTCAACAATCTCGTTCACCACATCTGATGGGGCCGGAGCGTTACTACTGATTCCTCTACGTATAGATCCCGAACGTCTCAATACTCTGGGCCTGGAGTAAGATGGAAAACTATTAGAATCTACGGAAAAACAACCCTGCTGAAACCCCTCTACGGCCTCCTATCTCATGTCTCCTCTATAACCCTTGTACGACCTCCTCTTCCACGTCCCATCATACGCGATGTCATCTAATAAAATTTCACAATGAGCAAATTGCAGAGGAAATTAATATATTGACGGACGATCCTAATAAATTAAAAGATAATGAAAGATAGTCAATTATTAAGAATTACGATTTCATCGATTGTAATACTAAAGCTAAGATATCTCAATGAGAGAATTATTACATCGAAATCAGTACCTCCAGATAGTGAATTATGATCTCATCGATCGTAATACTAAAGATTACAACAACAATATTACGAGTACATAGAAACTAAAACAGATGATGAAACAGTTTTTCCATCGGTCCACGACGACGACTATTGCGAAGAGAAGCTCTTTCTACTTGACGAGATGTTCCTTCTCCTTGACGAGAAGTTCCTTCTCCTTGTTCATTAGGAGGCATGGTTCGGAAGAGACCTCACATTGCCTGAGCAGGAGCTATAGCCGGAGGTTCATTATCGTTATTAGGGCAATTCTGATGGTTATGGTCTAGATGACGATATTTCCTGCAATGTGGTCGTTCACTCGAAGAAGAACTAGCTGTGTTGGGACAACTGCACACGTTATGTCCAACTTGATGGCACTGTTCGTATTTGGTATCCCCCTAACACATCGAACATCCATTTCATTGTGTATACGTCTTGTCCTCGGTTTGTCCTTTTTTCTCTTCTATTCCTCCCAAGGAATGATGACAGGACCCTCGTACGGTGGTAAGGCATTCTTAGATGATTGGACATCTTACAGTACTCATCGACATGCAAGGGGATATACATTATAGTCTAAATAACACTTGAAGACATGGCTGCATGGATAGTGATATAGCTGCCATTTCATACGAGTGCAAGTGCTATTAGAGTAATCAACCTCATGGATATGTGGACCTCGAGTGATGGATTCCGTCCACAATGGACCAGTCTTCACCTCAAAACATCCTGGCCTCTCATGGAACATTGCCACAATGTGAGTCCCTGCCTTATTCCTCTTCGTATCAAGATGATGATGAACCAAAGGGCTGACCACCATCCCTTCAATGATCTCTGTCTCATATTTCATCCTCCGATCGACGAAATAAAAGTTTGACCAATGAAATGTGAATTGAACCAATGCTATAATAGGAATAGATCGGCAATCCTTAAGCACAGAATTGAACATCTTGGATTGGTTGATCGTCATTATGTCATATCTCTTCCCTTCGTCATGAGCCAAAGGCCACTTCTCAGGAGGCATATTGTCTTCGGTTATTCAGTCATATGCCCTCTTGCTCTCCTCCTGATTATTGTTCATCTCAGCCTCCCACTTTGTCCTTTATCGTTCGTAACAGAGTTTCTTCAACCTATTTCCTCATGTTTTGAAACTCAAGTGCTGCCCAAAGTTGCTGACAAAATGACTGGCATAAACACGGTGACATACGTTGGATTCTTTCCAACGCTCTGACTCACGCATCACCCTCAAAATACCGACATGACGATCCGATATTATATAGATGCCTTGTAGCCCACCAGCTATACAATGTTCGGAATGAAAACATTCAGGGATGCATGCATTTCTAATAATTAAATATTTTAGTAGGGTTTAGGGTTACAACAAACCTGTCTGAGACTGTTGAAAAATTAGAACCATATCTCGACCGACTTCCTCCATTGCACTGCAAAAGCAAATGGAAAGAGCTAATCATTGACATTATACCCCATAGCAACATATAGCGTTCCATGATACTTTCCTTTGAGGAAAGTTGCATCCACACTGACCATCGGACAACAATGCCTCCATCCTTCGATTATTGGTTCGAATACCCAGAAAACATCGTTGAACCAACGATAATTGGGAATATGCATTATCGTAGTACGATGTATTACGATTGAACTAGGGCTGGCTCGTCTCACAGTATCAAGGAACATGGAAAGCATTGCGAATGAGTTCTCCCAATCATCGAGAAGGTCTGTAATTGCTTTTTATTTTGCAAGCCAGGCTTTCTTGTACGAGATTGTCCGATGATATTCCTTCTGGATCATCTTCCCGATGACCCTTACTCTCATGGAGAGATACTCTGCAAAGACATCAACAATCTGAGCGACAACAAAATCCAAAGTCAGTTACGGATGGTCAGCTCTTTGTGGTGCAAGTATGTCTCCTAGTAACCATTTTGATCCTCTATCTATTGTCGCTTTTCTATTTCATGGCTCTAAGACGTCGTTTGATACTATTTGGATCCTCTTTCGTCCACTGTTTGCACTTTATAACAAGCAGCTCTTTAGTTTTTCTTACAGTCAAAGTCCATGTCGATCCAAAGACCGGAATAAGAAATGGCATGGCTCGGTTCATGACGATCATTAACTGCTTTTGGTAATCCATCTCACATCGGTGAACATGAAAACATGGTGACTCCAGTCTGGGTTCGGAATAACAACAATAGGAGCAGCATCGTCGTCAGTATCTTCTACATCATCATCGACATCATCCCCATCGCCATCAATAGGCTCAACCACGTCTGCATCCACATCGGCTTCATCATCTTCCTCTTCTTGGAAGTGTTCAGCAACATCAGCTGGATAATTAATTCGACTTCGTTTTCATCATCATCTGACTCGTCAACTCCATCATCAAATAAACAATTAATCATTGGCGGTGAGCAAGAGCTAATTCGTATCTTCTAAGACAACACGACCAGGGACGATAGACATACCAACAGCAAAAGGATCCTACTCCTCGTCAAGTGTCGGTCGAAACGGTCCAGTCAAAGTTGTTTGTACTAGAACTTCTAGAACATCATGTTTCACAAACCACTCCGCAAAACGGCATTCGCCATTCAGAAGTATGTGGAATGCTGTTTGCATAATCGCATCATCCTTGATTAGCAACATTCGGGATGATATCGGTGTTTTAGGACATTTTCACCCAAATCTTGATTTCAGATGGTTCTCAACCCCTACGAGAATCATCATAGATGGCTCTAGTATAATTCCTCAAACTCAGCCATGATTCTAGTTCAGGATGATTTTCGATTCTTCCCTGAACTCATAGTCATTGCCGACTTTCGAACGAGATGTATCCCAATAACATAGGATTAACAATTATAGAAATGCCATACCAACATAATGTTCAAAATAGACAGATTCAGAATTACAAATAATTAAACGATTATTCAAGAGATTCAATGTAAGAATTCTAACGGATATTCAAAAGATTCAATGCAAGAACTAATTAATGGTAACTACTCAAATAACTTAGAGTGATCCTATAATTTAAACGATTTAAGCAAAGAATTCAAGTAATTTCAGCAACTGATAAACTGAATTTTAAACTATGATTTGTATTTTATAAATTTACCTAATGTTACATGAACTAATTAAACAGATTTTAAATATTACAAAAACTGATTACACACTGAATTTAAGGATTTTCTAGATTGAAACACACTAATTTTTTTGCATTTCTTAAGTTGAATTCTATAAGAGGAACTATTTTCACATGAACTAATTAAATAGATGATCAAATTTAACAAACACTAAGCACACACTAATTTTTATCATTTTCTAGGTAGAATTTACTTATTTTTCTTAATTATCTACTGATTATAAATTTATTTAATGAGTTACTTACCTAGAGATATAGATATATTTTTTTCAACTTCTTTCCCCGAATGTACGACATAAGATTTTAATTCCCTACCCATATATTTTTAAAAAATTAAAATCATACTATTCCTTAAATATCATTTCTTATTCAAATAAATATTATAGCACAAAACCCTAATCAATCAGCCGCCTCTCCCATCCCTCTCCCATCACCCTCACCACCACCATCGTCATCGATCCTTCACCGTCGCCGCCTCCAATCTCCGTCATCGTTCGTCTCCGTGCATCGACGCCCTCTTCCACGGTGTTCCTGTCTCTTTCCGCACGTGTTGTACCCTGCAGGAGTTGTATCCTCTGTCTCTCTCTCTCATCCTCATAATCTCCCTATCTCTCTCTCATCGATTGTACGCCTTCGCCGATTAGCCTTCTCGGAGGGACGACTTTCGCTGGATGTACGGACATAGACGACGACCACAACAAGGAGGAGGTCGAATCGGTTGTATTCCTTTTCCAGTTGTACGTCATCGTGGGTTGTACTCCTTCGCAAGCGAATAGTGATTACTTTGACGGTGTTTGGGAAAAGTGAGGGCGACAAGGTCGTGTGGTTGTACGCCGGCGTTGAAGAGACAAGAGGTGGCGGCATCAATGAGTTCGTGTAATTGAGAGTACGTGAGATCGAATTTTTCGATGGCAGAGATCGCTCAATGGGAGGCGAATTTCATCGCTGTATGTCTCAGTAATTCGATGAGCGTCGAAGATCTCGTCATGGCGATGATCAGAATATTGATCGGACGGATGTGGTGGTGGAATGATTAATCGGACGGCGGTGAGGGGTTTATAGTGACTACGAAGAAGAGGGGAATTGGCAAGGTTTTGGGGCGTGGGAGGCGGCGATAAGGTGGAAGAGGCGACGACGGAGGATGAAGAGGAGGGGGAATCGAGGGTTTGGGTTGAGGACTTGGATTATTTATGTGTGGAAAATGTTATTTTGGAAAGAGTGTGTTTTCATTTTTCAAAAAGTGTATGTCTAGAGAATTAAAATTTTATGTTGTTTGGAAAAATAAGTTGAAAAAAATATATCTATAGATAATTAACACTATTTTAATTATTGAATAAATTATTCAAATTGAGGGAGTTAAATTCATAATTTAAACTACTCTGACTAAATTTGTTAATTTATAACATTTTCAAAATATGAATAAACTAATTTCGACAAATTTATAACTTAATGATAAATTTTCCGAAACTAATTTTAACTTCAATACCAAATTACAGAAAATGAATTCAACATTTTCTAAGTTCTTTCTTATAATTTTATAAATTCCAAAGTAATTTTTAACGTTAATTTCTAACTAAATTTTTATTTTATTTCATTATAATAATTTAAGGTTAAAGGATTACCTTAATTTGATAGGTCTCAAACGGCCCCTTGAAGATGCTTCTCAAGAACGTGAGAGCATAAAGTTGTCATCTTTTTAATACATATAAAATAAACCTTCGTATCATGAAACAGCTAGAGATCTGCTTCAATTATGTTTGAAGAATGAATAATAGGATTAGCAAGAATGCCATGCTGTAGAATTATCAGATTCGTGCCCAAAGGGTATGCATTTCCATTCGATCAAAATATAAAATCCACATTGGATACCGAAAACTCATCACAAAGGCATATAACAACTTATATTATTTCAATTATTATCAATTGATTTTGAGTTCGGATCTCAAAACTTATTCCTATTGCTCTGGCTGGGCCGAGGTGGGGGAAGTGATGATTGTTTATGTATATTATTCTTTGAACAAACTATAACTCAGTCATAATTCACCTCAGCCAGTTCAGCTTTAAAGCTTCAGCTAGTCGGATAACTCGACAGAAAATTTGCACACAATGGCTACACTAATATAAAACAGATTATGCATGGAGGGTAACCATGCCTCGCCTTAAAAGACCAAACAGCTAATTGAATTTTTATTCTCAACATTCCAGACACGGCGAGATCATTGTGAGTATCCAACACGAAGCTAACCTTTACTACATAAGATTTTTGTCATGAACTAAAATTGCTTTATTATGAACAAAACTGATATCCTATTCGATGGCAGCAATATTTTAATTGTTGGAGTAACTTCACATGTCAGCTCCAAGGTGCTGCTTGGGCGAGACCCCAACACCGAAGGATAGGCTCAAAAGCTTGGCAATGTATACCTCAATCTGGACCAGAACTATGTGATGCTCATTGGATTATGAGAAGTTGACGACCCTTGAAATAGCGTCCTTTCACGGGAGAACTGCAGGTTCGATCCTCCATATGTCTCTTGCGTACTGGTGAATAGTTCGGTCGCTGCTAAACTTGCATGAACCAGCTGTGTTGAGGATCGACATTCTTGTCCATCTCTGCCCCAAGCAATGAGCAAGAAAACGTTATGGATTCAAACATAGAATGGTAATTGAACCTTAGCCTACAAATTTTGCACCAGAAAATTCAAAGAAAAGAAAAAGGTTATGGGAGTGTAACATAAAATGGTAATTCAACCGGTTAGGTGCATCAAGTAGTTCCTAAAGCAGTAAAGCACCCCTAGTGCTTTAAGCTTCTGACTATTTGTGCTACATTTTGAATTCTCTATATATACATCACAAGGCCAACGCTGGCCCTATGCGTGTGTACGCGCTAGTGTGTGTCATGACACACCTAACTAAACATGTGTATTTAAATCAATGATTAAGATTAAAACGTTGAATGTGATGCGCTTTTGGATTTAGGACAACTTGATGATACCGAACCTTCAAATTATTTGGCTCTTTTCCACAAGTGCACATTCACATCACGTTTTAATCTTAACCGTTTGATTTTGAATGGGAGATTCAAAACAACCAACATTTGCAATGAAGCACATGTGACTCGTACTTTCAACATATGTGACTTGTGTTGCGTTTGCTTCTTAAACTGCAGCACAAATCATAAATGCGAGAAGCAAAAGTGATAAGCCTCAAGTCCTCAAACTTGCACCATTGTAGGAACAGTTTTTAAAGCATAAACACCGCACCCCCTGTGTGTATATGGATGTAGCCGATGATTAAATTTTACCTATGCCAATTGATTTTAGGAGTGTAAACCATGTTTAAGAGTGCATACATCTTTTTAATATTTCATACCCTTCTCTTCTATTGGAAAAGCATTTAGTATACGACATTTCATATTATCTTTCTCATGTGTAGATGGGCGATGGACTTGCCAAATAAATAAAATTAAACCATAATGTAATGAGAGCAGAAATCATTTTAAGATTTTCATGTACTTCACATTAAACTTACTTCATGGTCACGATAGGCCTCATCAACCTTCTCCTGGCACTCAAGATAACTTGGGAAGTCATAGCCGACAAGGAAGTAGTCTGCACGGCCATAACCTTCATTACCTTCCAATGAACCCATCAGTTCATCGTAGTTGTAAGAACCGAAAACTCCGCTTCTAACATAGGCTTTGACTTCTTCAAACCGAGGATCAGGCACAAACTACAAACAGCAGAAAGATTATAGCCAGTGTACCAATAGCAAACGGAGCTTCTCTACTGCTGAACGGAAAACCTTTTTTTTTTTTTTTCCAGTCAGAACTGAGCAGATGACATTGACAAGGGTTGAATGCAATATGAGTGCAGTCTCATGAACACAATCCATAACAATTGGTTTTGGACAACCACTTGAAAACCCTTTCTATCTCATCCATTGATTTTGGAATAGTCGTCACCAGATTAGATGAGATCCATGGAAGATCAATGAATGAGAAAGAGAGAATCTGAATGATTGCTAAAAAGTGATGCCAAAAAATGACCATTCATTGTATTTCTCGTAGTGGTATACTAGAAGAGAAGTGGAAAATACTGACATACCATTCCTTGAGATCTTTCGATCCTTAACCCAGCTATCTCGTCTGCTCTTGCGCCAAAAAGGAAGAAGTTGTCTTCTCCCACCTGTTGCCTTATTTCCACGTTCGCTCCATCTAAGGTGCCAATTAAGACGCAGCCATTCATTGCAAACTTCATGTTGCTGGTTCCACTTGCCTCCATTCCAGCAGTGCTGCATATTTGGTGGTAAATGATAATCACAAGCATTTGCAGCTAGGCTAACTGGCCAACTTCTTTTAGGTAGATAGAAAAAGGAACATTGTTCATCCTTTCTGGGTATTTATGCAGCCAAAAGGAAAAAAAAATGCCGTAATCGTTATGGCTGACTTCTAAACATGATAGACACAGAAGGAATCCCCCAGACCAACCCCTCCCATCCTTCACACCCCACACCACAAAAGAATAATAAAATTACGGAAGGGTGTTCATCAGCAAGATAACAAACATAGTGTGGACTTCAGTTAAAGTAGACTTCTATACTGATAAATCCTTGTAATATCAGCTCAGCTCAAGGTCAGGACCTATAAACCTGTTAACCACTATTAAATGGCATTGGTTATATGAGGCTCGCATTCTCAAGAATTATTCTTAGCCGACGACATTATAGTTACTGTTATAGTAATCATCGGTTCTGTAACTCATTATCAAGCCTACCTTTAGTATTTTCTCGCGAAAGATCCTGTGCAGATTACTAGTGGATGTAGTGGTAGTCTGGTGACTCAAAATATATAACATAATGTGCTAAGTCGATGGATATAAAGCTTCATGCCCGATTTATGACATTGTCCTGAGTTTATTTCCCTCGCCGTAGAAGCACCTAAAATAATTTGAATGCAAGTATCCATGACCAAGATGCTCCAATTGAAGTACCTTATGTGTTGGGACAGCTCACTTCCAGGAATAAGAACTTCTGCGACACTGACATTATAGTCCGGGACAAAGACAACCTAAAAAGACACAGGAGGGTTCAATTTGATAGGATAAACAAGTACTGGGATTATACTTAAATGAGAGTGTTGGTTAATACTAAAACAACGTAAGAATCATACTTGCTACATTAAACAGGTATCATAAGCTATCGCTAACACCAGATCAGCCTTACCAAGTAGGCTGAAAAGATATACCCTTCAACAATTGAACATGAGAGTTTGAGAGGAGTGCCTGATGGTCAGGCCACACTAATGTTCTGAAAGTGATTATGTTGTAATTTTCTATTGTCAACCTAACGCAATACAATCACTTGGTGCCTAATTTCTTATCAGAATGAAAAAGCTAAAAAAAACTTTTCTGCTACACAATACCTTGAGAAGATCACCTATTTCAGGATCATGGTTCACTGTAACTCCCACGTCCGTTATGAACTTTACAATTCTCTTGGCTTGCACATAAGTAGCAAAAGCTTTTCCTCCAAAAATGCATACTCTGGGGGCAAATTTCTCTTTCCTCTCTTCAGCAGACATTTCTTTCATCTTTTTATAACGATAGACAATTCCCATGATGTTCAGCAATTGGCGCTTATATTCATGAATACGCTTGATCTGAAAGATTAAAAAAATTAGGACGAAACTTGTAAGCATGAAACTAGACTGTCAAACATTTTAGGACTAACAAGCTAACGAGATAACTTAAGTTGTTGGAGAATGACCTGCACGTCAAACATTGCATCTGGGCTGACAACATATCCAGTTTTTTCTCTGATCAATGCAGCGACCTTCATTTTGTTTTGCCTTTTAGCTTCTCTCCATTCAAATTGTAGATCTGTATTATCTGCAAACTGGAGACCATTCAACTAGTCAAGGTATGAATCTGAAAGCAATGATTCAAAGTTACAAACCGAGTTGGAATTTATACCCTGTGCTTGCATACGAATGTTAAATCCACAAAGCAACATAATCTTTTTGGGCATCTACGAATTCTAAGCATGTTGGATAAGAAACAGTTCTGCGTTAGGCTACAAGAATGTTTTTACGTTTGGGAAAAAAAGAGAGAAGAAAATCTCATACGTGCCGTGTAGAATAAATTCTGCATAACTCCTCAATAGAAGAAAATATACTCTCAAGCGATAGGAAAGCAGCAGATGAAACGAAGATCAGAAAAGAAAAAAACCATTTCTCTTGACCTTTCCAACTTCAGCTACTCTATAATAGCTTATGACAAACCTGATGTTCAGCACATATTAACAACACATCAAACTAAAAGAACCTTCAAAGGGTTGAGAGAAAGAAAAAAGTATTTGGGTTAGAGAGAAGGGGACATAAAGAATTTCCAGGAGTCCAAGTAGTAGTAGTATGTGTCGAGAAAACCAACCATACCTATCTGTTCATAGAAGACAGACAGCATTGTTATTATTTTAACACAGCATTGCTATTATGTTCAGGGGTTCAAGTAGTAGTAGTATGCGTCGAGGAAACCAACCATACTAATCTGATCATAGAAGACACGCAGCATTGTTATTATTTCAACACTCCCTTTCATCTGAATGTTGGTACCATTTGAGAAGCTAATAATGGTAGCCTCAAAATATTATAGTGACTCAACCGTATGATCACCATGTTGGCAAGCCAAAGGGACTTAGCATTTACCTTCTCAAGTATAGACAATTTCTCAGCATCTAGTATCCAATCTTCTGAACCTGTCCACTTCGTTATGGCTTCACTAAGAGCAGGATTACAGAAACGGATCCATCTTCTCGGTGTAACACCATTTGTTTTGTTCTGAAATTTCTCGGGCCACAACTGCCACGAAGAATTTAAGATAACCCATTAACCAACTATCTTAAATACACATGAGCATTAGACATCATACTTTTTAGACAGGAATGCTATTCGAAGTATGACATGAAGTAACCAGCACCCAACGTGGATATTTACCTCATAAAAGTCATTGAAGACATCTTCTTTTACTATCTCACTGTGAATCTCAGCAACACCATTCACCGCATGTCCACCTACAACACAAAGATTTGCCATACGGATCACCTTTGGCAACTTAGGATCTAGTTCAAATGTCACCCCTGTAGTTCCTTCAGTAGATTCTTCTTCAGGCTCTTCCTCCTCAACAAGCTCATCATCCTTGGTGCCAGAAATAATGGCTTCTTCAGTCAGCTCATCAGTATCACTTTCTTCCGCTTTAACAAGCAAATCACTAACTGAGGAAGGCAGCTCAACATTATCCACAATTCTCATTTGCTTCAGCTTTTGTTGCAACAAATCAAGATCTTCCGTTCCATATTCAGAAATTATGGTTTTCATAAGCTG
>JAOVYX010021450.1:0-15739 GCA_035668315.1 Drosera spatulata
TTTCGAAGACCCACCAGAATACTTTGAAAATCAGACAAATATTTTTCAAGAGATGTACCTGAATCCTTCATTTTGAAAGAATGAAGACGCTGCCGCATATACAGACAGGAAGCTACGGATTTGCTCATATACAAACTCTCCAACTTGTCCCAAAGAGCCTTGGCAGTCGCCTCCTCTAGGACGTTCTGAAGAACGTCGTCTGAAAGACACAGCTGTAAAGCCGTACGTGCCTTCTTATCTATCTTCATCTTGTCTTCGTCTTTCATTTCTAGTGGTAACTTATCAACCCCTTCCACAACCTCCTCGATTCCTTCTTGGGTTAATAGCGCCACGACTTTGACTCTCCAAAGTCCAAAATTGTTTGTGTCATCGAATTTTTCCACATCAAATTTCATAGGCGTCATTGCACAAAAAAAAATATTTTTTTTCGAAAATACTGTTCGAGCCGGAGTACTATTCACCGAAAACACTGTGTAAACAGTAAATCTGTCCGTACGCTTTTCACGTACTGTTCACGACACTGTTTAGTACTGTTGAACACTGTTCATCCGTAAAAAAATAATTTTTGTGGAAAAAAAAAAACAGACCCGTAAAAAAATATAACTTAAGTCCCAAGCTTAACAACGTTCGTTCCTAAGCCTACGTGGGCGAACCCGGTGTAGGAAACAAGGATTGAAACGTTCCAAGCTCTGATACCAGTTTGTTACGTACGGGTCAGTTAATAATAAACACAAACAATAATAAGTGCGCAAAATTAAATGAGACAGAGAATTTTACGTGGAAACCCTTACGGAAGAAAACCACGGACGGTCGCCGACGACGAAGAATCCACTAACAAAATGAGGAGTACAAAGGGAGCTACACTCAAAATATTGAGAATCTCACAATATGGGATAGAGATAATAATCTCTAAAACAAACCCCTTAAACCCTCGATATATTTTTATGTGTACGTGAATAGTACTATCCACCTAAACCTATTCTCTCCACTCAAATCTCACCAAAAACACCTCTGCAGCTTCCTCCCTTCAAAACACCTCTTCTCCTTGCTCAAATCACCTCACCACCGAGCTCTCTCTGCCTTCGTCTCTACTCCAATTCTTGTTTATCTTTCCTCTCAATCCTCTACCCATATTTATAACAAAGGAAAACATAATCAGGAGAAGGAGCCGTGCAAGTTTCCTCCACCTGATGAGGACAAAGGCGGCGGCGGCTGGTCAAAGGCGGTGGCGGCTGGTCAAAGGTGGTTTGAGTCACCATCAACATAAAGATCATATATGATGCATTATTTGATGGGGATAAAGTTTGAAATTATTATTCTTCTCCCCTACGAATAATATGATACGTGTGTTAAAAACAAATGGATCATCAAACTACCACATATTAAACCATACAATTTTGACAAACATGCGGAAATAATATATGATATAATTTTTGTTCTATAATATATGAGTCCATTATATCTCAATACCAAATCCCGAAGATTTACATTTGACGTAATTTATGAGATTAAGTATAAGGTCCATGATGACCATTGCATGACCAATGAAATGGACATTAACGACCATTTTAAGTGGCGTATTGAAAGTTTATATGAACGTCTAAGTGATTATAAACATCGATTTCATGAGGAAAGTCTGAGTAATATGAAGCCCAGTGCTATTAAAACCAATAGCACTTGAGTTCAAGACGATCACTATGTGAGGCATATTGCTCGATATTAAGGGGAGAACTTGAGTTCTTAATGGATCGAAATGTCGAAAAATTTCCTAAAAGAAAAATCAATTGTATGGACTCATGTACAAGAGAAACTAAACCCGAAGTTCAGGAGGAATATAACTTATAAATTTCAGACAAATGATTGCCAAATATAATTAAGGCGATTATGGGTATATCTTGCTGAGATAGCACAACAAAGGCCAAGATCCATTTGAGAGTATATATTGGGTGCAAACACATAAATTAATTCATGCGGTCTACAAAATTAAAAGTGCTTGATATTATAGTCACTCAATGTGTTATGTGTCGATAACCTGGATGAATGCACCTACTGCTCATATTATAATCCCAGGATACAAAATTACGAAATCATTTGTTATGGGAAATAGTGAGGATTTGGTACATGTGTTTAATTTATACAGAAAATAGACATGATTTGATATTGTCAATGATGACTCATTTGTTTTCTCTAAAGCATGTCTCATGAGATATTTAGGGCTAAATTACTTATTATTATGAGTGCTTGAAGCACTAAGATTGAGATAAACATAGAAAACATTAAAGGCATCATATTAGCTTGCATATAGATGTGTTTTTTTGTACCTGTTGTTCGAACATCAAGATACTATATCCTATTCAGATATAGATAGATGTTTATGGAAAAAAAATATCACAATGAGGTGGCTTTACATAAAGCGAAGATAGATGCCTATGGATTTTTATAGAGACCCGCAATTGAATATGATATTATAGTTTTTCCCGTTGATAGTACAATGTTCTATTATTATATCAGAATAACAGAATGAAAGTTTTCTAAATGCACGTTACGATTGTGAATCGGTCATTTGAGATACTCATACAATGAGTAATGATCCAAATTATTTGGATGTACACGAGAACATTATGAAAGCACGTTATTCCTAATTAAGGAATTGAAAATAGAAGGTTTGGATTAAGAATGTCTCGAACTGAAATTCGAGTATCTTTCGTTTATGATGTCCCAATTGAACTACACATTTGGGTTACATTGTCCAATCGTGATGGGCATTAATAATTGATAGTATATTTAACCGGAATAATACTTAACGTGTTATACCGTGAGAAAGGTGAAAGGATAGTCCATCAAATTACTCTAGTGACAATCATAACTATTGTTTAGCCTCTATTTATTTCTTTATTTGAGATGATATTATCCTTATCAGGAGAGTAAGTCTGTTAAAGTTTGATGAACTATACTCTTTTTCCTTTGTCAATTTTTGTCCCTAGAGGGTTTTTCCTGATGAAAAGTTTTAATGAGGCAGTTGGTGTAATGCTTAAAAACATGTCTTGCACTCTTTTCCTCAAATCAATTTTTGTCATTGTGTTTTTTTGTTGAGGTTTTTAACGAGACATGAGCATAATGTAACAATATTTAATGGGATGACTTGAGATGTAGGTGATGTGTAGAAATTATGATATCTACACAAAAATCAGTCCAAGTTGCCCGTGAAGATGATCAAAGTTCTAACATGATCAAGAAGGTAATCTTAACAAAATTGAAGGATGTAAGCTCCTCAAGATCCTAGATACCTCTACGTTGCTATACAAGGATGAAGTTTTCGTGTTGCTCATTTTTAGGGAGACTAATGCGCAACACACTCCTTTTTCCTATGTCAAGTTTTTGTCCAAATGAGTTTTCTTGACAAGATTTTTAATGAGGTGGGTCATACGTGTATTTTGAAGGATGAACATCCAAGAGGGAGTGTTATGAATAATTTAATTCTAGAATACTCTCTCGTGCACACGACACGGAATGAAAAATTAAAATAAAATAACAGTGTTAAATAACTTAGGTTGTTGAGTCAATCCCATGCTGTATATAAATTGAGTGATAGGTAAATTGAGTCTTAGAATGTCCCTATGGATGTAATAATATGATGGAACCTTAAATTCCATTGTCTCGAAGACTGTTTAAGATCATATATGGAACGATTTAAGCGGCAAACTTTGGGCTCTTGTCCCTTGACTACAAAACCCTCTGGTTGAGTCATGTAGATCTCTTTCTCAAGTTCATCATTTTGGAATGCAATCTTAACATCCATTTGATAAAGTTCATAATTTTGTTGGGCCACTATCGAAAGGATAAGACAAAGAGATGCGAATCTCACCACTGGGAAAAACGTATCCCCATAATTTATCCCCTACCATTTGGGTATAGCCTTTTGTCACTAAACGCGCCTTATACTTGTCAATCGATCCGTCATCCTTGTGTTTTACCTTTAGAACCCACTTGTTCCCAATGGCCTTACGTCCAGACAGAAGATCAACCAAGATCCAGACCTTATTCTTAGCCCATATAGTGAGATATTTGTCAGCAAAGTTCTTGATACTCTCATTGTGGGTCAAAATCTGTTTCATGTTAACCCATGAGTGAGGCAGGGAACGAATGACAGCGAGCACTTTCTGGTCGTCAGAGAGCGCATTTCCAGTACTTGCCAATTCCTTAATCATAGAAGACATGATCCTTAGGTGCTCTTTCATTGAGTGCTTTGCTTGTGGTATGCGTTGATGACGTGAGCTGTCGTCTTCATGCACTCCGCCCCAAAATATGGTGGTACATTCTTGGCATGTAGTATACTTCTGCAGGTCTCAGGTAGATGATGATTTTTTTTCTTTCTGCAATGTCATTCTGTTGAGGAGTGTCTGGACAAATCAACTACCCGCTGATTTTGTTCTTGCGTAGGAATTTCTTGAACTCGTTTGATGTAAACTCGCCTCCATTATCAGTACAGAGACACTACATCATGGTTTTCAGTTCCTTTTCGACATCTTCTTTGAAAGTCTTGAATATTAACAATGCTTCCGACTTTTCCTTCATGAAGTATACCCACATATACCTCGAGTAGTCATCTATAAAGGTAATCATATACCTTAGTCCGGTGATTAACGGTTGCTCCATTGGATCGAAGACATCCGAGTGAACAAACTTTAAAGGAATCTTCTCTTTGAACTGCGATTCCTTAAACGGCAACTGGTGTCCTTTGCCATTTTGACATCCAGCAGAGACAGTATCTTCATGAATCTCCAACAGTGGAAGACCCTTGAGAGTTAATTTTCGAATCATCTCTCTCAACTTCTTATTGCTGGCATGCCCAAGTCGAGCGAGCCACAAATCTACGATTTCGTTTTTTCGAGTCATGTCCATATAAGCCTCTTGGGCTAACATGATATAGACAGACTCCATTTGTCTTTCTTCCATGGTAATCATACTCCTATTGTGACTACGATAGACTTTTACTTCGGTAGGTCCGAATACCACATAGTGTCCATTTGTTGTCAGTTGTGAAACTGAGAATGATCTTTTCGTCATGCCAGATACATGAAAGACCATTATCTAGCAGTACCTCTTTGTTGCTATGCCGAAGAACAATCATCGTCTTGCCAACATGAGTTATTGATAACTTCAAGTTGTTGACGATGATGACCACGCGCTTTCCTTCATACTCGGACACGCCATGGAGTTTCTCTTTGATTCCCGTCATGTGATTAGAACAACCAGAATCCGTGATCCAGTCATGGTTATAACTAATCACCTTCTCATCATTGACAACTGCAACTGCCAACTCTTTCTATGGTTCTACACTACAAGAAGCTGCTATCTCTTCTTCTATCGCTAGAGATACTTGAAAATCTCACTCTTTTTTAGTGTTTCCTTTGCTTTGATTAGATGAAGCAAAGTTACCTCTTTCAGACTTCCTTCAACAGTCGCGAACAAAATGTCCCTTCCTTCCACAATTAAAACATTCATCATTTTTATGTCGTCTTTGTACATCGCCTTGAGCTCCTCCTTGATTAGAGTTTCCCTTGGATTATGAATTCTGCTAGGATTGCTTCTTTTGCCAGCCTCCTTACTGACATGGATGTCCTTCTTGCATCCGTTGAGCGTCTTGGTTGAATTTCTTCTTGAGACCTCTCTTTTTGTTAAAGAGAGCTCTGTCCTCTTCTTTACTCCAGACATCTTTTTTTTTTTTTTTAATCTAGAGCATCCTTGTTTACCAAAATACTCTCCAATTCCGTGAGCGTCGGCTGAGTTGCCCCAATCTACGGGTTTTCGTAACAAGACCGCTGAATTCTGATATTAACTCGTGAATAATGATTCTTCTTGTATGCGGATCACTAATTGGATTGTCTGGATCCAATTTAGATATTTCTTCACACAAAGCTTTGGCTTAAGTAAAATACTCACTTATCGTCAAGTCCCGTTGTAAGACAAACATAAGCTCATTCTCCAACTGCTGGAATCGTGCATTTTTTGTTTTGGCAAACAATGTGGCTAGAGTGCTCCACGCTTCCTTGGGTATCTTAGCGTCCTTAATTCTCTGGAGAAACTCATCTTCTACAGAGACCGTAAAAGCGAGCATCGCCTTACCAACTTTGAACTTCCATTTTTTTAAGGTCGTCCTCCGGCTCTTTTGGTGGTGTTGCATCAAGTCTGTCAACAATCTCATAAAGATTTTGATCGAGCAACTAAAACTTCATTCTGATACTCCAAGCGTCATAAATGCTGCTATTTAGCTCCCTGAAATTGCTGATTGAGTTACTAACTTCTGTCAAGGTGATTTCATCAAATTTTTACCTCGTGGTAAAAATATTTTAACCACAACAGTTTTAATATACAATTTCAAATTGGAAAAGTAAAAAAATACTTTTGTTAGTAATTTTATTTTTAATAGATTGATAACATTTATTTAGCGAGTCTGATAAAAATACTATTTCACCAACTGCACACCTCCGACGTGGCTCTGAAACACTTGTTGAAAAATAGGATCGTCGAAATCTAAGTATATCTAGAAATATAATTTCTAATAAAAATAGAATATTACAAATTCATACACATTATAAAGCAACCACACTCTAAACATGTTTAGCACTCAATAATTATACCATACTTTTATTTGGACACAGTCTAGATACACAACACTTTTGTGTTTAAGTGTGTAGCACTTATTTCCTGATCTCCTTTGCTTACTCTTCCTTGAGCTCTTAGGATTTGTGTTGGTATGTTGGTACAAGAACTACTCCCCTTATAAAGAAGGAAGAAGAGAGGAAGGAGTTGAATTTGGACGGTGTTCAACAATCCAGACAACAATTTGATGAAAAAGAAAGAATAGAGTAAGGAACTGGCTTATTCTGACCTTTATTCAAATAAACGGATCCTGGCCTCAGATTTTCATGAGCTTCGATGATGGTCTTCTCAATGCCGTCAACAATGACATCAGAAGACGCTGGGCCGCCCTCGGATGTAACGCTTCGACTTTTCATTACTTATTAATAATACATATGACGTCATTGGGCTGGACCCAATGCCTCAACTAGGCAAAAACTATACTTTCTGCCTTAGTCATAAGAATTAAACTAAGTTCACTTATACATCATTAGTTTAGAAACTTTTGATGCACTCAATCATAACTCAGAATATCACTTTTATAGCGAAATTTACATCTCTATCTAAGATCAGAATACTTTTCACATGCAAGGTACATCTAGCATCAAATCTTAGGTCACACTTCTCCTTCAAGTCTTACTTCTCTAACAAAGAGAAGAAGAAAAACACAGAAAAATAGTAACCATGAGCTATAGGAGCTCAGTAACGTGTCGGTCCCCTCACCAGGGGTTACACGAGAGAAGAATATAAGAAAAGAAAAGGGAATTGATCACTTGGATCCTTTGTTCCAGCACTCTGGAATTATCATGTCAATCAGACATTCACAATTATCATCACAAACATACCGGTGATTCACCCTAGTCACATAAGCATACTTAACACCACGTAACAACACTCGAAACTATGCTTCCATTGACACTCCAGACATTATCAACGTCATTTACTACTGCCATATCCATTATAGTATGACAGTCAAGACCTCCATATCAAACAAACACAGACAATGACACTGTGACACGACTGATTCCCAGTTCAAGTCTCACGCACTGCTGCACTCAACAGTTCACTCAAAACTTTATTATACTTATCATTATATCAATCACACAGAGACGACAGACAATAGATACCCTCAATGTTATAATTGTGGCCTTAGCGAGACTTATTCGATTTCATAAGTAAGCTTTATTCAACTTTAACAAAAGGGACCTCCGCGAAATGGGATTAGCCAAACCGGAACCCAGGATTTCCCGCAGTGAGATACCCTCATACCAAAACGACCTCACAAGGTTGATGAAAGAATGTCACCACCAAGTCACTGTATAACATAAAAGACACACAACACTTTTTGTGTTTTATATCAGGAGTTATCTCACCAATTATGGATTTACTCTCCGTTTACATATTCACCCTCATTATACCAACAAACAAGGGATAACACACACCATGCAACAACACTCTACAATACTCAGTATCCAGCATACAACACACAGTAGTTACAGTAAGTATTTTACGTCAGCCACATTTAATGACTACGTCCAAAGATTCCAATGCATTTTTTTATACTCACGGTATAATAATATGCATCGTCACACACAATAAATCTAAACATTATCTTTTATCATAATTCTTCACATGCACATGTTCAGCCTCGTACTTAACTGACAATGAGTAGAATCTCCGAGTCCTATAATATAATAGGATATGCGTATTAAGACACACCCTTGTGAATGATTGTTCACGTTATGAAATTAAGCATATTTAAGATTCGTATTTCTTGAAAAAAAAAACCGTCATAGTAATAGTATGTGAAGGTGCCAAACTTTGAGAAAAGTCTTTGATACTTATTTTGGTAGTCCATAATGAACTTTTTTTTATGTATTTATCATAATTAGAAGTTTTTGTGAACACTTGGAGTTTTTTCGGGATCAAAACGGTTCATTCTCGGATTCTGTCTAGCATGACCCTTTGACACGTTTAAATCTATAATTTCTCGTATATACCTTCAAAAATTATTTCATAAAATTCTGCATAAAGTAAACTTCCTAATCTTTCCATAGAATTAGAGATTCTATTATGAAACTTTATCAATAAGAGCAGTTTATTCGTTCAATTTTATATTTTTTGCTAGATTAGACGGTTTGACCTTTGTTCACTAATCATCTCATAACTCCTTGCATACAACTCTAAATCTGTATTTTTAAACTGTTATGAAAACTACACTTCAAGGGCTTTCTATTGATATAAGACTAGTTTCCTAACTCTTTCTATGTAATTTCAGATTATGAAAGAAAATTAGTTCTGTAACCAGTTTTTACAGATTAATAATTCTACATGTTTTGATTTATATCTTGAGATTTACAACTCTAAATCATGATCTATCGACTTCATTGAAAAGTAAAAAAATAAGACTTTAAAATATATTAAAATCAAAAGATATCTCAGAGCCTAAGAGTTTTTCACAAAATTTCTAATCAAGTGTCTCACCTCCTCACTTACCATGATCATCAATAGCAATGACAAGCTCCACGGATGACATGACGGCTTGAACCGTGAGAGGTGTGTAATATTGATGCTATACTTGACCATCTTATTCCTCTTCATGGATCCAACATATAATGGAGAGGAGAAGAGAAGAGATTGATACGGGAGAAGTGAAGTGGAGAAAAGAGTGAAATGGTGGAGGAGGTGACATTGTTGGAGTGGTTAAGGTGGAAGAGTTATACAATGTTAGGCATTGTGGGAGAGTGGCGGGAGAGTGGAGGGAAAAGAATAAGTGGTAGGAATTTGAAAATAGATCCCCATCTATTTGTATGATAAGATTTAATTTATCCGTAATTAATATATTTTCGTCATAATTTCGACAAATAAATTTTATAATCCCGTCAAATAAACTATGACGTTCAATAATATATTATTTTTATTAATTATCGAGATATTGCATCCCACTAATAGCAACATTCTCTGCATTATAAAGATCCCCGTACCTAACTTTCAATCTATGGAGCACCTTTATCGTCACTATTTGTGAGGCCATACAAGCATTACGATTCACAAAAGCAACCCAGTTCCCCCTATGGTTCGGCCACAATAAATGCGCGCTCTCAACCTGCAATGAAGTCTGGATGTCATCTGTTCTGGGTTGGCATACCCTATATTAACATCTGCAGTTGGTCTGTGATGTCATAGCTTACGAGTCTGATTGAGTAATTAGAAGCTGATAGTACTCCTTTTCCGCCAGATAACATAGCAACAAATGATATCCAACAAAGAGCAGCTAGCCATATTAACATCGCCTCATTTTTTCGGAGGTTAGAGCATATCCAATCATATATGTTAAAATAGCATGAGAAATTCTATATTTTGACGATGGATAGTACAGCTTTGTTATAATTTGACTATGTTCCTCCAATGACATTGTGCTATATTTTGATATCATGACTTCATCAATGATCAGGAATATGCACATGTTCTTATTTTTTTTCTATCTTTCTTTTTAGGTTGGGCTCTTCCTTCATTGCCAAAAAAATGACAATTGATATTTTGATTGACAAATATGACAATGAACTTAACAAAGGAAAATTTTGCCAAGGAAAAATCATGTCCATTGGAGTGAGTTATTATGAACTTGTTAAATTTTGGCTTTAGCAAGTCATGCAGGTAGTAGTCCATTGGGGATGCTCTTAGCACCACAAATCACTGTGGATGTTGTAGAATACAGTTTTCTATCAGACGATCGGTAAAAAGAGATGAATCTGTCTCATCTCTATCTCATAAAAGTGCTAACATTTATCTTTTTTGGATATCTCATAATAATTGCAATATTATCCTATTTAGAAAATTTTACCTAAAAAAAATAAAATCAATCAAACTCACAATAGACTCACTATCTCCTCTTATAATTGTTATAGTAAACCTCACTATCATCAAAGAAATGTTTTTTCTTCATCAAACTTCATAAAAATTCAACACACACATAAAATCCTGTGCTGATCAATTTATTGTAATAACTATGACAGGGAGGGAGTACAAGATGAAGCAGGAGGATGGATACAAGGGAGAGGTTGAGGAGGAAAACGACTAGTGTGAGGCGAAGAATTCATGCTAGTAACCTACTACGAATTGTGGATGCTTGTAACCATTTGGGGTGGAAAATGCCGATGAAGATTCGGCTCGGGGCTCTCCAAGGTTTAGGGAATTTATGTGTGTTAAGGCTTTGAGGGGAGTGGATGTGTCTTGTTTTGTTAATTTGTTGTTGTGTGTTGTCTGTGAAATTTTTACAGGGAAGGATGTGATTGGAAGCTGTTCTTCGTTTGCGTCCTATCGCCCACTCGGAAAGTGTTGATTTGGATATATCTGTGGCTGATTGATTGATTGATTGCTTGCTTGCTTGGTACTATGTGCCTGCGTATGACTAATGTCTGTGATGAGAATAATTTTCTTTACCTTTGACTTAGAATGAAGCATCACTAACTTACGCTCTGACCCGAGTAGCATGAGGCATGTGGAATCCCGTGTGAATCAGCAAGGATCACCTTGCAAGGCTAAATACTCCTGGGTGATCGATAGCGAAGTAGTACCGTGAGGGAAGGGTGAAAAGAATCCCCATCGAGGAGTGAAATAGAACATGAAACCGTGAACCCCCAAGCAGTGGGAGGGGGCACTAGTGGGCTCTGACCGCGTGCCTATTGAAGAATGAGCCCGCGACTCATAGACAGTGGCTTGGTCAAGGGAACCCATCGGACCCGTAGCGAAAGCGAGTCCTCATAGGACAATTGTCACTGCTTATGGACCCGAACCTAGGTGATCTATCCATGACCAGGATGAAGTTTGGGTGAAACTTAGTGGAGGTCCGAACCAACTGATGTTGAAGAATCAGCGGATGAGTTGTGGTTAGGGGTGAAATGCCACTCGAACCCAGAGCTAGCTGGTTCTCCTTGAAATATGTTGAGGCACAACAATTTACTGGACATCTAAGGGTAAAGCACTGTTTCGGTACGGGCCGCTAGAGTGGTACCAAATCGAGGCAAACTCTGAATACTAGATATGACCTCCCAATAATAGGGGTCAAGGTCGGCCAGTGAGACAATGGGGGATAAGCTTCATTATCGAGAGGGAAACAGCCCGGATCACCAGATAAGACCCCTAAATGACCGCTCAATGATAAAGGAGGTGAGTGTGCAAAGACTTATAGGAGGTTTTCCTAGAAGCAGTCACCCTTGAAAGAGTGCGTAATAGCTCACTGATCAAGCGCCCTTGCGTCGAAGGTGAACGGGGCTAAACGATCTGCCGAAGCTGTGGGATGTAAAAAGGCATCGGTAGGGGAGCTTTCTGCCTTAGGTATAAAGTCGCAGCGCCAGCCGTGGTGGATGAAGCGGAAGCGAGAATGTCGGCTTGAGTAACGCAAACATTGGTGAGAATCCAATGCCCCGAAAACCTAAGGGTTCTTCCGCAAGATTCGTCCACGGAGGGTGAGTCAGGGCCTAAGATCAGGTCGAAAGGCGTAGTCGATGGACAACAGGTTAATATTCCTGTACTACCTCTCGTTGGTTAGGTCCCGAGGGACGGAGGAGGCTAATTTAGCCGAACCGAAAGATGGTTATCGGTTCAAGGACGTACGGTGAACCCTTATCTGGGTAAGAAGGGGTAAAGAAAATGCCTCAAGCCAATGTTCGAGTACCAGGCATAATTTGATTTTGATAGGTATGCACACAACGCTGAAGTAAGCTATGCCATACTCGCAGGAAAAGCTCGAACGACCTTCATCGAAAAGAGGTACCTGTACCCAAAACCGACACAGGTGGATAGGTAGAGAATACCTAGGGACGCGAGACAACTCTCTCTAAGAAACTCGGCAAACTAGCCCCGTAACTTCGGGAGAAGGGGTGCCCTGACTAAGGGGTCTTAGTATGTGCTATATCAACATGAAATACATTGCTAGCAAGTTGTGTTACTGTTGGCAAAAATAAAAAATTTAAGATAATTTATTTTTTCAAATAATAACAAAAATGATATATTACTGAACATCGTAATTTATACAACGGAGTTAAAAAATTCGTTTGTGAAAATCATGACAAAAATATAATAAGGATCCGAAAAATTCCGAAATTTAGTTTCACGAAAATGAACGTGAACAGTAAAAAATCGTACGTTATTATTTATTTTACGTGGTTTGATGATATAATAAGAAAATAATACAAAATATGAATGAAATGCAACCCTAATGCACAAATACGGGAACATACGATCTTAATACGAAAATACCATATTTATACGAAAACGACTTAACCCTAATTTTGGCACTTATTTTTCTTTATGTCAATTTCTATTCCATCTAAATTAAATTATTTATCCACTAATTACTCACTAAATATCCACTAATTATCTATTAATTTTTCACTAATTGATTTATTTTTCTATAAATGCAAGTTTTTTTCTCCTTAAAAAATTTCTTACAAACAGAAAAACACTTTTTGTCATGCAAGATAAGAGTTAAACAAGAGAAGTGAAGAAGGAGAGTTTGAGGAGAAAAGGAGAAACTAGGGTTACAAGACAACGAGGATCCTTCACCATTAATAAGAGAAGGTGATCATCTTGTTTAAAAATTTTGTGGAAAATCATAGGCTCAGTGATAAATTTTGATTTTAATATATGTTGAATCCTGACATATCTATCTTCTGATAAAATTAATAGGTCATGATTTGAAGGTGTGAATCTTAAGATATAAATCAAAACTTACGGATATATTAATTTATTAAAACTGATTATAAGGATCACTTTGTGACTTAATCTTTAATTACACAAAAAGAATTAAAAAACGAGCCTTATATGAATGGAAATCCCTCGAAGTATAGTTTCCAAAACAGTTTAAAAATCAAGATTTGGAGTTGTATGCAAGGATTTATAAACTGATTAGTGAAGTAAGGTTAAACTGTCTGATATAACAGAAAATATAAACTTGAATGAATAAACTGCTATTATTGATAAGGTTTCATGATCAAAACTCTGATTCTATTGAAAGATTATAAAGTCTATTTTATGCAGAATTTTTAACATAATTTTTGGAGTTGTATACAAGAAGTTATAGATTTAAACGTGTCAAAGGGTCATGTTGGATAGAATCTCGAAATGAACCATTTTGACCCTGAAACAACTCCAAATATTCACAAACACTTCTAATAATGATAAATACAAAAAATCATCATCATGCACTATCAAAATAAGTATCAAAAACTTTTCTCGAAGCTTGGCACTACCACATATTATTAGTATGGTGGTTTTTCAAGAAGTATAAACAAATATCCTTAACTTCATAACGTGAACAATCATTCACAGGACAGTGTCTTAATACGCGCATCCTATTATATTATAAGACTTGGAGACGCTGCTCGTTGTCACTTAAAGACGAGGCTGAGCATGTGCATGTGAAGAACTGTGATAAACAATAACATTAGATTTATTGTGTGTGGCGATGCGCATTATTATATCGTGAGTATAACAATATACGTCGGAATCTTTGGTTGTAGTCACTCATAGTATTTGACATAAAATATGTTCTGACGTATCTTATTGTCTATCATTTATTTTGTGCCGTGATATGATGATTTGTGTGTTTGTGTTATGTCTTGTTTGTTGATATAAGGAAAATATGTGAGTGAAAAGAGTGTAAATCCATAATTGATGGGATAACTCTGTGGTATAAAACACAAAGAGCGTTGTGTCTGTCGCATGTGTTATACAGTGACTTGGTGGTGACATTCTTTCATCGACCTTGTGAGGTCGTTTTGGTATGAGAGTATCTCACTGCAAGAGACCTTGAGCTCCGATTTGGTTGATATCTTTTCGTGGTATGAGAGTATCTCACTGAAAAGAGTTTACTTATGAAATTGAATAAGTCTCGCCAAGAGCACAATTATAATATTTAGGGTATCTATTATCTCTCGTCTCTGTGTGATTGATATAATGGTAAGTATAACAAAGTTTTGAGTGAACTGTTGAGTGCAGCAGTGCGTGGGATTTGGACTGGGGACCTGTCGTGTCACAGTGTAATTGTCTCAGTTTGTTAGATATGGAAGTTTTGACTGTCATACCATACAAGGTATGACGGTAGTAATAATGTTGATAATGTCAAGAGTGCCGATGGACGAGTAGTTTCGAGCGTTTTTACGTGGTGTTAAGTGTTTTTATATAATTAGGATAAATCACTGGTATGTTTGGAATTGTGAATGTCAAATTGGCATGATAATTCCAGAATGGTAGAACAAAGGATGCAAATGATCATTTTCCTTTTCTTTTCTTACATTCTTCTCTCGTGTAATCCCTTGTCAGAGACCCAACACGTTATTGAACTCCTATAACTCACGGTTACTATTTTTTATGTCTTTCTTCTTCTCTTTGTTACAGAAGTAAAACTTGAAGGAGAAGTGTGACCTAAGATTGGATGTTAAATGTAGTTTATATATGAAAAGTATTCTAATCTTAGAAAGAGATGTAAATTCCGCTACAAAGGTGATATTCAAGTTATGATTGAGTGCATCAAAAATTTCTAAATTAATGATGTATAAGTGAACTTATCTTAATCCTTATGACTAAGTTAGGACGTATATAGTTTTACGTCGTTAAGGCGTTGGGTCCAACGATAATGACGTCATATATATCATTAATAAATAGTGAAAAATCGGAACGTTACATCCAAGGTCGGTTCTCTTCCTTGAAGGATAATTGTTAACTACAACTCATCATTAGTGAGCATCATGTATCAATAGACTATGATTAAGAGAACACCCTTTATTTGCTTACGTCTTTTTCTTGATTGTAATCCAACTTTGCAGTAGTCAGCTTGATACAATGGCCTGGATTACATTCATCAAGTTGGAAGAACTGCTGGTGCTGGAAGGTGTAAAGTTGCAATCTCGTTAGTGAATAAGTACGAACTTAGGTAGTTTGTGCAGATAGAGAAAGAGGATTGTTAGTCATCCCTTCAACAATACACATCCTCTTTTTTTTCATATTTCATGACTACCCTTTGTCTTACTTTCTTTTTCTTTTGTTATGGGGATGCAGGAGGGGCATGTTTGCCTTTTGATTGGAGAGTTGGGGG
>JAOVYX010021451.1:0-15737 GCA_035668315.1 Drosera spatulata
ATAATCCCTATCTTTCTCTATATCCAAGCCCCAACCTTGTTATTTATCTTAGTTTAACATTTCAGCAACTTTAGTTTAGCTATTAAACCATTTAAACAATCCCCCTACTTCTAGAATAGTAAAAGCTTTAAGTTAGTTTAATTGATCAGTTTCAACTTTCTTTGTGGGATCGACCCCTACTTCCACTGCTACATTTAACTCTATATTTATAGAGTGAAGTGGGTGCTCTTAAATATAAATTTGACGTGCTTACGACGGCACGCACCAGATTAATTAACACCTAATATTTTATCATCTCACTAAGATGATTAGGTCTAATTAATGGATAATTAAGTGTAATTCTTTAATGGCCTCAAAAATAGGTTTAATTAAAGGAAAATATCTATACTTAGGTGTAAATATATTAATTTCAAAGGGCTTTTATGTTTTTTCCATAATTTACTACAGTCCCCTTGATGTATTTAGCACCCATTAAGATTGTCTTATTAAAACTTTCCCACGAAAAACCCACTGGGATAAAAATCTTGGAGAAAGAAAAAAAGTACAATCTTTCCTCAAACAAAAATCCCTTAAACTTTGAAAAATTTTATTCAAGAAGATTATTAAGCCTTCTTATTCCAATTTTGTGCCTGAGTTTCATAGAGATTGCTCCCGGTAATGCTTTTGTGAATAAATTTGTCAAGTTGTCACTTAAGCGGATTTGTCGCACATCGATAACCCAATCCTTCCGAATATCATGTGACCAGAAAATCATTGGTGTGTTCTGGGAAAAGAAAATTGGATTTAAGTTCTCAAGGATTTGTTTTTCGATCGGGATTTTCTACTTGATTCGAAGAGAATATTTCGAAAGGTAGAATTTTTATTGGTTTTCTAGAGTTGAGATAATGGTGAATACGACTATGTTTAAGATTGAGTTGTTTGATGGGAAGAATAATTTCAACATTTGGTAAAGTACGATCAAGGATGTTCTTGTGCAATAAAGACTGTTCAAGGCACTGAAAGGACAGAAACCGGCTGATATGAAAGAGGATGTCTGGGAGGAATTGGAAGTTAAGGCTGCATCCACAATCAGATTGTGTCTTGCGCCGCAGGTCAAGTATCAGGTTCTGACTGAGGTCTCATCGGCGAAGATGTGGAAGAAATTAGAATATGTGTACATGTCTAGATCGCTGTCAAATAAGTTGTATTTGAAAACAGATCTGTTCGACCTCAAGGTGAAGGAGGGGATAGATTTGAACAATTATATTGCCGAGTATAATCAACTTGTAACGTAACTGGCTAGTTTGGAAGTTAAGGTGGATGACGAGGATCAGGCGTTGATTCTACTAAAGTCTCTTCCAAGTTCGTATGCTACCTGGAAGACAACACTACTTGTTGGCAAGGACAAGTTGAGTGTTAAGGAGGTGACTTATGTAGTTCTTGATGTCAACAAGCTGAGCCCTTCCACGTCCAATCAAGGGGAAGGATACTTAGTGAAATCAAAGAATAGAGATAGAGGTCAGCACAAAAGTAAGGGTGGCAGAGGAAAATCGAGATCCAAATCTCGATCAAGAAAACGAGATCTCTCTCAAGTTGAGTGCTACAAGTTTCACGAGAAGGGGCATATAAGAGCTCAATGTCATTAGCACAAGAACAAGCAAGGAAAGTCTTCAGACTCTGCAAGTGTAGCTAAGGGTGTAGATGACAGCAACAGTGATCTCTACGTGGCTTCTGTAGTTACTGAATCCCATGAAATTGCACTAGCAGCTCGAGGTGATTATCTGAGGAACGAGTGGATCATGGATTCCGGGTGCTCATTCCATATGTGCCAGTTTAGAGATTGGTTTGATACTCCGACTCCATACAGTGGAGGATTCGTGGTTATGGGAAATGACACGGTTTGCAAGGTGGCTGGGTTAGGTACGAAAAAGGTGAAGATGTTTGATGGCATAGTCAGAATACTTGTGGATGTGAGGTATGTCCCAGACCTTTGGAAGAACCTGATTTCAGTTGGGACCTTAGACACTGCAGGTTGTGTTGTGTCAATCAGAGATAGTAAGATGAGAGTGTTGAAAGGGTCGTTGATAATTATGAAGGTTGAATGGATAGAGAATCTGTACAAGCTGATTGGGAGCACGGTGATAGGTGGAGTAGCGGTTTCATCTAGTGGAGAGTCAAATGGAGATGACACAAATCTTTAGCATCTTCGTCTTGGGCATTTGAGTGAAGGAGGTATGTCACACCTTCACAAGAGGAAGTTGCTCAAAGGTGTCAAGTCTTGTGAATTGGACTTCTGCAAGTTTTGTGTGTATGGGAAGCACAAGCGAGTGAGCTTCAAGGCTGGATCTCATATTAGTAAGGGTGTGTTCGATTATGTATATTCTAATGTCTGGGGGCCTATCAGAGATATCTCGAACGATGGAGCTCAGTATTTTATCACCTTCATTGATAACTACTCAAGGAAGGTTTGGGTTTTCTTCATGAAGCAAAAATCAGAGGTATTTGGCATCTTCAAGCAGTGGAAAGCTCGAGTTGAGACTCAGACTGGGAAGAAGCTGAAGTACTTCAGATCAGACAATAGGATAGAATATAAGGATGATCAGTTTATGCAGCTCTGCAAGGATGAAGGAATCACGAGGTATTTCACAGTGAGGGGAACACCAGAGCAGAACGGGGTGACTGAGAGGATGAACAGAACATTGTTGGAGAGAGCGCATTGTATGAGGTTGAACGCGGATTCGCCTAAGAGTTTCTGGGCTGAGGCAGTTAATACTGCCTGTTTTCTCATTAATAGGAGTCCTTCAGCAGTAATTGATCACAGAGTTCCAGAAGAGGTATGATCAGAAAAACCTGTTGATTATTCTATGTTAAGAATATTTGGTTGTCCTGTCTATGTCCATATGTAAAGTTCTGAGAGGTCCAAGATAGATACAAGGTCCAAGAAATACATCTTTCTTGGATATGAAGACGGTGTTAAGGGTTGCAGGTTGTGGGATCCTATAGCAAAGAAAAAGGTGATAAGCAGGGATGTGGTTTTTGATGAGCATCAGATGGTGAAGCAAAAGGAAGGAGTTGACAGTGCGAGGGCAGAATCAGTTCTGGTAGAGCTTCCTAGAGTGTAAGAGGAGCAGGTTTCAGATCAACATCATCAGAGTTGTAGTGATTCTGATCAGGTGGAGCACAGTAGGGAACAGAAAACTGCAATTGTTCCAGAACAGCAGCAGGTGTCCTACAGCATTGCCTTGGGTAAAGAAAAACGGAATCCAAAGGCACCTGAGAGGTATGGTTTCGAGGAGATGATAGCCTGTGCTTTGGTGGCTGGTGACAGTGAACCAGGTAGTTACTCTGAAATTGTCAAGACTGATGATAGCGATAAGTGGATGATAGTTATGGTAGATGAGATAGAGTCACTTAGAAAGAACAAGACTTGGGTGTTGGTGACACTCCAAAGGGCTCGAAACTAGTTGGCTGCAAGTGGGTGCTCAGAATCAAGGAGAGAGGTAAATATAAAGTTTGATTGATAGCTAAGGGATACTCTCAAAAAGAGGGTGTGGACTACAATGAGATTTTCTCTCCAGTTGTGAAGCATACCTCAATTAGACTGATTCTCACATTGGTAGCAGCATATAATATGGAGCTAGAGCAGATGGATATGAAGACAGCATTTCTTCACGGGTATCTTGAGGAGACCATCTATATGGATTAACCTGAGAGATTTATAGAACCGGGCAAAGAAGGGTTGGTCTGCAGATTGAAGAGATCATTATATGGCCTAAAGCAGTCACCTAGGCAGTGGTATAAGCGGTTTAACGGGTTCATGGTGATGCATGGGTACTCTCGAACTGAGTATGGTCCTTGTGTCTATTACCTTTTTTGTGGTGATGGTTCTGTTTTGTTGCTCAGCTTATATGTGGATGATATGCTCATCGCTGCTAAGACCAAGAAGGACATTCTTCAGTTGAAAAAGATGTTAAGCAAGGAGTTTCAGATGAAGGATCTTGGTGCTACAAAGAAGATCCTTGGTATGGAGATTAGAAGAGATAGAGCAACGAAGAAGTTGTGGTTGACTCAACAGGGTTACATTGAAAAGGTTTTGGAAAGGTTTAATATGAGAGATGCAAAACCTGTTTCCACTCCTTTAGGTACACAATTCAAGTTGTCTGTTATGAAGTGCCCAGACTGAGAAAAAGAGGGGGAGTGCATGTCTCTTGTACCGTATGCTAATGCGGTTGGGTGTCTAATGTATGTCATGGTTTGTACCAGACCAGACATTGCTCATGCGGTTGGTGTAGTCAGCAGGTATATGGTGAATTCAGGTAGAGAGCATTGGAATGCTGTGAAATAGATCTTTCGATACTTGGCAGGGACTACAGATTGTGGCATTTTTTTTGATGCCCAAGTACAAGGAGTGATGTGGTTGGGATGGTTGATGCTGATTATGCCGGTGACTTGGATTCCAGAAGGTTTACGAGTGGGTAAGTTTTAACTTTCTGTGGCGGACTTGTGAGTTGGAGATCTGTGTTGCAGGATTTGGTTGCGTTGTCTACCACAGAAGTAAAGTATATGGCATTGACAGAGGGTGGAAAAGTGGCATTGTGGTTGAAGTATCTGGTTGAGGAACTTGGGCTCAAGTAGGAAAAAGGTGTTCGCTTGTTATGTAACAGCCGCGATCCATTTGGCAAGCAATCAGGTGTACAATGCTCGGACGAAGTATATCGATGTTCGCTATCACAAGTTTAGAGAGTGGTTGGCTTCTCGGGTTATAGATCTACAGAAAGTTCACACAAAGAAGAATGCGACGGATATGCTTACCAAGATAGTTCCCAGGATCAAGTTTGAGCATTGTCTAGACTTGATCAACGTTTCTTCATGCTAAGTTTGTGGTGGTGTATCCCCGCCACGTGAAGGGGGTTACGAGGGCGTGCCAGGCTGTGGCACGGGAGTTCGCTAGTGAGTTGCTTTGATATAGACGTGAAGTAAATGCCAAAGGTGGATATTGTTATTTTTTGCATTGACTTTTTTACCTTTGTCCCCTATAAGTATATCTTTATTGTGTAAAAAATAGGAAGAGAGAAAATTAGGGTTTCAAGAGCGATACACAAGAAAGAGAGCAATCTCAAAAGCGAGAAATTATTGTAATCTAACTCCTTGATTAGTGAGTTTTCTCTTCCCGTGATTTTTTCTTCCCCTTGAGGGTTTTTCCCACGCAAATTGGTGTCATTTTTTGTTCTTGCTTATGCTCGATTGTGCTTGTGAGTTGATCGTTTGTCTACTGGATTATAATTCTTGGATTGTCTCGGGTGTTAAATTACAACAAAAAATAAACACATAACTTGTTTGTGATCTTTCCTTGTGTGGATCTGACAAGTACCCACCATCTGCAAACCCAACTAGTGTGGATTTCACTTCTTTTGAATATAGTAGCCCCAAATCAACGCTTGCGTGAAGATATCGCATGACATGTTTGATTCCATTCCAGTGTGTAAGATTCACAGGTACAACATAAAGGGGGGTGAATAGGTTGTTTTAAATTTTTCAGTGTAATCTAGGGGGGTGAAGTAAATGCCAAAGGTGAATAGTTGTTTTAAATTTTGCAGACTACCAAGGCTACAGCAGAGACTTGTACTTTGAGAATTCGTCTCTGTTTGCTGTTGTAATTGATTTCTAACAGTTCTAAGAATACAAAATAATGAAAAGCAAGTAAAGAACACAGGATTTATACTAGTTCAGACACTCGTTATCAACTGATAAACGAGAGCTTAGTTCAGTCTTTTCTTGATTATCAGTGTAGTCAACGCAAGAGGTGAGTTCACTATCTTCTTGTTTTTAGCTTACAAGACAACCCTTTTACAAGCTAACTAACTTATCAAAGGTGAAGAACCTAGACACTTTGCATAGATCCTTTGCTGGACTCTGCTGCAGCTTCTGTTCTTCAATGCAGACTAGTGAACTCCTTTCTTTCTACTTCTTCAATTCAACTCACTTGAACAGTTGAATTTAGATTTGCTTTGCACACTTTGTACATTCAATTCTTCATTCAACAACATAGATCCTTGAGCTCTATTATCCCTTTTAGAGACTGAGGGAATGAACCATGACTGTACCAGGTCTGATGTTGACAGCTTGTCATACGTGACTCTTTCACTGATGTTGACAGCTCACCTTTTTCTGATCCTCATACTGTCACTCCATACCTCAAATCTTAAATTTGATTAATCCTAAGACTTCTGCCCCAACCTTAGCAACCACCTCTGCTGCACTTCAGTCTGCTGCAACTCAGTCTGCACTCAGTACCGTTCAGACCTCGTCTGTACCCGATCACTACTACAATCTTGTCTGCACCCAAATCTGATTCAATCCATGCATTACTGTGTTGGCCCTTGTTTGCAAGATTGATCCTAGATCCTGAAGCATTTGCAGGTCTTTTGTTGTCCATGCATGTCTTAGCTGCCTTGTTAAAATCCTCTGTAGTAGTCTGCATCTGGTGGCCCACAATGCTCTCCATCTGTGACCTCTGCTCTCCAGGATCTAACCTAAACTGCAGATTCCTAACTAATTTCCAACCTAAGCACACTAACTATATCATGGTTAATACTTATAAGTTTTGTTCATCAATTTCTATACAACTGTAGATATTGCACATTCCTATCACAATGTCTTCTTGTGGGTGATGAACTATGCCTTGCTAGTAAGTTAACTGTAAAACCAATGTCTGGCCTTGTGCAATTGACAAGATACATAAGCGCATCAATTGCACTTCAATAAGAAACTTTAGGTCCTAAGATGTCTTCTTCCTCTTCCGGAGGTTGAAACTCATCTTTCTTGATATGTAATGATCTAGCAATCATTAGAGATATCAAGGGATGGGCTTTATTTATATAAAATCGAGAAAGAACCTTCTCGATTTATAGTGATTGATGGATAAAATTCCACTTGTTAAGTGTTCAACTTGTATGCCCAGACAAAATTTATTCTTGTCAAGATCTTTCATTTAAAATTTACTCTTCAGGAATGAGGCTGCATTTGTGAGATCTTGTGCAGTACCTACAAGATTAAGATCGTCCACATACCAAGTGATGATAGCAAAACCATCTTGTGATTTCTTTATAAAGACACATGGACATACATCATTATTCTTGTATCCCAATTTAATCCGATACTCACTTAACCGATTGCACCCCATACGACCAGATTGATTTAATCCATACAACGACCGTTGTAGTTTAATTGAGTATAATTGATTAAATTTTTATGTCTCTGACAGATTTAATCCTTTAAGGATTCTCATATTGGTATTCTTATCAAGAGATCCACATAAAAATGCTGTCACAATATCCATGAGCCTGGTTTCAAGATATTTCATGGTTGCCAAACCAATGAGGAACGAAAAGTGATTCCATCCATCGCTGGAGAATATGTTTACTCATAATCTGTATCAGATATTTGTGAGAGTCCTTGGGTTACTAATCTACTCTTATATCTCACAATCTCATTCTTTTAATTTCGTTTCCGAAAGAAAACCCATTTATTTTCAACAGGGATAATGTCATTTGGTGTTGGAACTACATGCCCAAATATTTCTCTTTTAAACAAAGATTGCAATTCTGGCTTGATTGTATATTTTCATTTTAACCAATCCTCTCTTTGTTTGCACTCCTAAACACTTCTGGGTTCAGAAGACATATCGATTTCTGATATAATAGCATATGCAAATGTGCCATCAACAATTGACATCTTCTCGATCCCATATTTTGTATGCACATAATTGATCGAGATCTCTTGATTTTCAGGCTGTGTAATCTCATCAAGGACATTATCCTCTTTAGTGGATAATTCTTTCTGTGAGACTTCTGTTTCTTCTGGGACATTTGAGATAGTATTTTTATCACTCCTTTTTCGTGGTATAATGACTTTTGCATCTGTTGGTCTTCCACTCTTCAAGCGTGGTTTATCATCAAGTATATGAGTCTTCACAAGGTCTCTACTAATATCCTTCTTCTGGGATATGTCTACTCTTTATGGTGCACTTACTGCAGGTATATGCGACTTCATAATTTTACTTGCTTCATTAAAAGCATCAGGTATTTGATTTGCAATATCTTGTAAGTAAATAATTCTTTTTACTTCATTTTTGCATTGATTTATATGCATATCTAATCCATGCAATCACATTGCGTCCCAAAAAAATTCTGACTTTGGTTTACGTAAAATATTGTTTTTATCCAAAGCGAAAAATAAAGTTTAATCAAAATGACGATCTGCAAAATATGCCATAAAAAGAACTCGAGTAGGAGCTTTAAGATATCTCACAATAGAAGACGTCTCAAAACCCATATAAATTTCAGATCTTCTTTGTGGACCCATCTTAGTACGTTGTGATGGTACAATAGAAACATATACAGCACATCCAAAAACTTTTGGATGAGAAATGTTTGGTCTTTTAAAAAAGGTATAATGATGAGAACTTATGATAAGCCGATTGCCTAATAAGAATAAGACTTGCAACATGTAATACCGCATGTCCCCAAGCAGAGATAAACAACTTTGTTTTCATGAGTAGTGGTCTAGCAATCAATTGGATTCTATCAATGACTCAACTATAACCGTTTTGTGTATGTACATGACGAACCGGAGGTTCTACTGAGATACCTATTGACATACGATATTCATCAAATGACTATGAAGTGAATTCTCCAGCATTATCAAGACAAATAGATTTGATGTGGTTATCTGAAAAATGAGCTCGTAATTTAATAATTTGAGTGAGAAGTTTGGCAAAGACAACATTACGAATACAAAGAGGACATACATAAAACCATCTTATAGAAGTATCAATCAAAATCATGAAATATCTAAATGAATCAGATGGTGGATGAATTGGACTACAAATGTCTCCTTGAATCCTTTCAAAAAATAAAGGTGACTCAGAAGGTAGGTTTGATGGAGTAGGTCTTGTGATTAACTTACCTTGTGAACATAAAATACAAGGATGACTATTATTTTTCAAAACACCTTTTTGATTCTTAAGGATGACCATTAGTATTTTCAATGATACGGCTCATCATCGTAGTACTTGGACGACCAAGACTCTCGTACCATGACAAAATCGTGTTAGGATCAATGGACTTTGAATCCATAACACTATACGACTCAATAACCTTGATTTTGACAAAATACAACGCAGATGAAAAGGTCAAAAGTTTTTCAAGGATTTGTTTGGTTCTAGAAATAAAAGATGTTATATAAAGATATTATTTATCATCTTTACTTGTAATTTCTAAATGAAAACCGTTAAGAAGAATATTCTTAAAGCTTAGAAGATTTCTTTTGGACTTTTGGGAGTATAAAACATGTTTGACATGGATTTACATATCATCTGATAGTATAAAATTAGTATTTTCAAAATCATCAATGATCTTTGAAGTACCATAGATTGTATTAATATTTGCTCCACCCATCTTTAAATTTGAAAAATATTTCATATTGTGAAGGATTGTATAAGTCGTTGCACTATCAACAATGCACATATCTTTCATGATAATTTTGCAAATAAAAACTTTTATTAATACAAAATTTATTACATTGCTTGAGATGGTAAAGATAGAACACCCATTGAAAATATATTAGTAAAAATTCAAGGGGAACTAGAATAGCGTTTCCACCATTTGAAGGTTTCAAATTCAGTGCCTTCGTCGTTTATTTCAGTATTGGAATTCCCAACTAAATCTTAAACTTTTCAGGTGGAGGAATTGGTTGAGACTGATTTTCCGTGAAGTTTGTTTCAAGCACTTTGTCTTTATCTTTAATGAAATTTTGGTAAAGATCAACATAGTGTTTGGGAGTTTTACAAGATCTGGCCAATGACTTTCCAACGCACAAGTATAACACTTTCCTTTGGCATTCTTCTTGGGTTTGTTATATGGAGCTTTTCTCTTTCTCTGTGCCTCATTGTCATCTTTCCTCTTCTGGTGGCTCACACTTGTAATCGGATTATAACAACGATCGTGGAATCTTCCATGACCACGAACACCTCCACAACCTCGTCCTCTTCCGTACTAATTGCCACTTCTGGTGGTCATTACTTCAGGCAATGGGGCAGAACCAATTGGACGAGCCTTAGAATTTTTTATCACCAACTCCTGAATCTTTTTAGTAGCTAGGACTAGTGAAAGCAATTCACTATACTTAGTGAATTTCAGAATACGGAGTGAAAAATGAAATATGTTTTGTCTAACATTTCCTCCTCAGAATATGGGTTTTCCACATAAAGCCATACGTGAGGTAATATTGAACAATGTAGAATTATATTCTTACACAGATTTAAAATCTTGCAATCTCAGAGTATGCTATTCATATCAAGCATTTGGAAGAAATACTAATCTCTGATGGTCAGATCTTCCTTTCAAAGTAATCCATAACACATATGGAATTTTTACAGTAAATTATTTAGATTTCAGTCCCTCATGAAGATGATGCCTCAGGAAAATCAGTGCTTGAGTATTTTCTTATGCGGTTGCTTTGTTGTTTTTCACTATGGTATGCTTTGTCCCTTTTGCATCTAGGTGTAATTCAATATAAAAAATCCATGATAACTAGTTTTCTCCTGATAGGCCTAGTGGTTTGAATTCCAACTTTGTGAGGTTTGTCATAGTTCTCATCGTTTGGCTTTCGATCTCAGCTGGTTATAGGCTCATGCTGATAATGTGTTGTAGAACAAGTGCTCGTGCATATTGAACCAATTCGGCGATATTTCCTGTTTGATTCTATCGGACGATAAACGTCAGAATTAACAAGTAATTAAACTATTTTAGATGGAGAATATAGAGAGAGAAAGAGAGATTTTCTTCTCTTAGAATGTGTACATAACACCTTACAAATGAGCTCTATTTAAAGTGCTCAAAATGATTAATTAACATCAAATCTTTTATCACCTAATTAAGGTGATTAGATGTAATTAATGACTACATAGGTGTACTCCTTTAATAGCATCAGAAGTATGCGAAATCAAAGGAAAAATACCTAGGTTTAGGTGTAAATACATCACTTTCAAAGAATTATTATGTTTTTTTCATAATTTACAACAAGATTCACATTTTAGGTAAATTATTAGCTAATTAATTCATAGATGAACAAACAATTGCTTGCTTGATACATGGCGTGCGCGTTTTATTGTTTTGTTTTATTTGACCTAAAAATCAGTTTAGCGTTCGCTAAATAAATCATTGAAAATATTTCATCGAATAGGAAATATTTTTGGATTGTCATAGAGCCCTTAAGTTGAAATCTTAACCACATTTAGGTAGACTAACAAAAATAATAGAAAATTGCCTAGATTCGATATTAGAAAAATTAACCACAAAATTCAACAATTCATAGAATCCTTAAGGAAATAATTAATTTTGACCAAAATTCACACTTAGGTGAATAAATTGATAGAAACCGATCAAATTCACCTTTAGGTGAATAAAGTTCAGAAAATCCATAAAATAGGTCGATTTAAATTTAGATTGACTTTTGGAGCCCGACTTAGTCTCATCATTTAAAACTAACAATAACGGAACTGTCCAAAATTTAAAACTACACATGCTCTGATTCCTCCACGGTACAAGATATAACGAGGGTATGTAGGAAACTTTATTAAAAGGTTCGACCATATTCTGAACTACGTTTGATCTGATCTAGAACTCCGCAAATACATAAGCAACTGTTAAACGGTCGATCAAAATATTTATATATTCTCTGTTTTTTCTAACTTGGTGATAGTCCGAAGATAGCTTGCTGTGATAGTCTCTCGTTTCAAGCTTTACTGTCAAACTAATAAAGGTTACTTAGACAGTAGAGTTGTTCATAACTTACTGCAGTAATGCGAAACCTTACTGCAATAATACGGAACCTTACTGCAATAATGTTGGTTCCTTTTAACTTACTGTTGGTTGAAGTTGATTAGCAGCAGAATTAAATGTAATGAAAGCAGCAAAGTAAAAACTCAAAGGTTTTATACTGGTTAGAGTATATAGGTAAAATACGGTATATCCCTTATTTCAGTCTTCCCTTGATTATCATAGTGATAGATCAACAATATAACACTACATGTGATTGTTTTAGACTCATAGTCAACCTGTCATCTTATAACGAGTAAATGACAATGTAAACGATTACTAAATCTTTCCTTCTCCTCAACAAGACTCAGAACAGTCTCTTGGAATTGTCTGTCTGACACAAGTGCTATTTAACACTGCCTTCAATAACTGGCTTAGATCTTCAGCTATCAACTTCTTTCTCAGCTCACATGAAACCTTATTGCACTTGTCTTTTCAGAGCAAAGGAGGTTCAACAATTCAAAAGATGCGAAATCTTGGCCATTGCTTCTGTATTATAGGCAACCCAAAATTTCTAGCCGTCCTCGAACTCATCCTTTCTAGAAAACATCACTTTCATGCCATCCTGACACCATATTCACCAACCCATGACCTTTGGTGTTGATGTAGAGAAGTACGCTGACACAGCACAAAAGACAACCCGTGACCTATGACTTCATCTGAACCCTTTTGTAGTCCACAGCCTTGCTCCAGTAACCTTAGAGAAGCAGTTCAGAATCAACCTTTTTTTCATCTGAACCCTTCTGTTGACCTTAGTCTTGCTGCAGTAACTTTCGTTAACCAAAATTAATTCAGGATCAACCATTTCTTGTTGTAGAAGCTCAAATGCCCAACCTTTAAGGTCTCTTTACTCATGACCTCAACGTTGCTAGCCTTGCTGCGTTTTTCTGGACCAGCCTTACTCTGTTCCTTTCTGAACCAGCCTCGCAGCATCCCTCTCTGAACCAGCCTTACTGTACACCCATTGCAAGCTCACTTTCCTAACAGACTAGCCTCAGCCTTGGTAGATACTGAGACATTCTATGTAACGCCCCGGCTTACATCTCAGTTGACACGTGGCATTATGCCGCTACAGATAAAATCCATAAAAAGGCCAAACAACTCCATCGAGTTTTAGGTATAGAATTCAAGGAAACTACTTGTACATACCATTATATTTACAAAAGATGGTAATAAAGTTATCTTACAAGGCACTTTTCAGTAGGCGAAGCGTTATACATCGCATCTTTCAGTAACAGAAATATTACACAACCATGGTTCAGAAGCTAACAATTTATACATCCTTCGTCCAGCATCTAAAATATTACATGTTATCTTACAGCAGTAATTATTAAGCTGTCACATTATTTATAATTAGGTGTGACATTATACATGCAATGCAAGCTCGTTTTAACTCGTTCCAACTTCATTTCGATCCGCATCTGAAAATAAAACCCTTAACCCTTGATCAAAAGCTCAGTAACCTAGGAAGAAAAGTTCGATTTTCAGGGGGTTCTCCATCAACTATGGCAAATCGTGAAGAGCTCCTTAAGAAACCCCGAAGGGAAGTAAGGAAAAGAAAATATATACTTAGGCCATATTAGCAGACAATAACATTGTAATAAATTTATGTGTGTTAATAATTACGTTATATCCATTGAATGTTTTGATGATGAAAGGAGAAGGTGAGGAGGGGATTGGAAGGTGATATATCGGGGAGAAAAATAAGAAAGAGAGAATAATCAATGGGTCCCACATGTTTTTATTTAGGGGATAATTTTTATCCCCTTTTATAACATTTGGTAACAAATATCTCTCAAATTAACTCAATAAATTAACGTTATTTAATCATAACTTATATATAGCATTTTTTGATAATAAAATTATCCCCCATTTTATTATCGTCTTGTCACATCAGTTCAGTTCTTTTATTAATTTTTAGCTTTCGTGCATTAAAATTAAATCATAGTAACGAACTTCATATTATCGCTACTTCCCATCATTCGTATTTAACGTTCTAACGTTGATAATTATAATTGCAACGACAAGCGTTATATTACATTAAATTTTGTCGTTTGTAATCAACTTTCTTACGTTAATATATTATATTCGTAACGACGAATATTTAGTAATGTTATTTTTCGTTGTTCTGAAAATATTCTACGAACGTTAAATATTTATAAACAGTAATCTCCCTATATTTATACGTATAATTAAATGTTTATACGGATATTTTTATATTTATACGTAAAGTTTAATTAATATAATTTTTCGGGTATTACATTCTAAGATTAAAGTTTGTCTATCATTCAATTTCCTATACATCATGGGTTTGATTCAGCACTTGTCATGCATAACACACAACTAGATAGCGCTAAAATGGAAGCCAAGACTATATATCAAAGGAAACTTTCGAAAGTAGAGACCGCACTGATTGTGGGAGTGACGGGTGTTAGCAGCTGACGTAACCTTCCCACCACTTAATCAACCTCCCGGATCCAAAACTTTGTCCAAAGGTCAAGCCTTATCCAACCTTTCCTAGTTGAAGATCAATTAGGTGACGACTCCTCAAGGCGCACCATCCGATGGACGTAATCCCTGTGGCTTAAGCTCAGACCTCCAAAGTCGATGTCCAAAATAACCAAATCTATAAGTATGAAAATTGTGATATCCTAGGAATTCTGAAAATAGCGTTGTAATTGTTGACATGTTTCTATCCCATTAAGTGTGATTCGTTTTACCACCTCTTTGGGATTGTCTTTTCAACGCTTGTCCATCTTCAACTTCGATGGAACGTTTGGTCTTACGATAGAAAACATTTGTTGTCGTGTTGGAGTCTGACTAAAAACCTGTAGACATACTGTTGATATCTTGATTTTCATTTAATTCTTCTTTGTCTTGTGTTCTTTCAGCTTCCAGTTTTAGTTTGATGCTTCCCGCGGTTTCTTTGCTTTCATTGTTGATGTCATATATTCTGCTCACTGTAATCTCCGGTTGGCTTTTTCATATTGTAGTCAATAATCTTGACTTGAAGAATTCGCGTATGTCCAACTATCCCTTGCACCAATGCCGGTGTTTTCGAAGTATCTACAAACTGCTGCATATTGATATGAATGTGTAGTTTGATTTTGATATTGTATTCATTTAATAGATATTGCTTTGAGCTTAGTGATATTGTACCTCTTTGTTGTCTGCTAGTACCTGTGGCGCTCTGATGCCCTACAGTTTTTCACCTTCTCTATTGAATAAACCACTGTGATTGTTTCGTTTTTATCCTCGATATCTGCTATTATTTTATACCTACATAATTTTACTTTTTTGGTTAGTTTGGATGCACAAATGTTGAAGTGTTTGTTTGTTTCACATGCTATATTATCTTTGGGTGTATTTATGCGTCTGATTTGAGCAATTTTGATCCGCAAGTGATGATGTTTTACTACAAAAAATTAGGGATACGGGCGACTAAAAAAAAATTTTAGTCGCCCTTTTTGCGACTAAAATGGACTTTTTAGTCGCCAATATAAATTACCCCAATTTAAAAAAAATGGTGGAAAATAACGACTATCACAGACATTAATCGCCAATTTGGCGACTATTATGGAACTTAGTCGCCAAATTGGCGACTATTTTTCTTATTAGTCGCAAAATGGGCGACTATTTTCCTTATTACTTGCAAAATGGGCGACTAAGTTGGTATTTAGTCGCAAAATGGGCGACTAAGTTAGTAGTTCGTCACAAAATGGGCGACTAAGTTGGTAGTTCGTCGCTATAATTCCTTCAGCAATGTGTGACCTTATTGGCGACTAATGTGATGTTTAGTCGTCAATTGGCGACTAATCTGATGTTTAGTCGCGAAATTAGGTTAGAAATTGCTTTCTCCCTCCCCAGACACTCATTTCT
>JAOVYX010021452.1:0-44752 GCA_035668315.1 Drosera spatulata
ACATGCCCTGATGCGTCGAAGAATGTGTTCTGGGATTCTGTTCATCCCACACAAGCGTTTTATGAGATCCTGGCTAACACGACCATGGACGCCCTCACTTATGATTTTTTCTCGTAATCTAAGGACTCTGAAAAGTCTGATCTAACAAGGTGTTCATGAAATTTATGTAGTTGTATGTTCTTTACGAAATTCAGAGTCTAATATACACTCCTATCCAAAAAAAGATCCTACAGTACTAAATGAACAAATTTGTGAAAAATTTTGGCTTTTAAGCTTGTTTATTATGAGAAGGCGTATACTCTTGTATGTTTGTGAAATTGGACGTAAACAAATTTACCGCGTTGACATACCGCATCAAGTTGGTATGTTGGAGGATTTGGATTGTACTCTACTGTCTACTGAGACACTGAGAGTTGGTTTAGAAGACTGATACTTGATGTGCGCTTAATTATTCGTCCATTGTCATTGATTGAACACGAAAATATCCTGCCGTGGGATGTGGTTAATGTATCAATTTATCATACATAAATGTCGCATGAACGAGGTCCATATATATGCATAAGAATGGACCATTTGAGCTTTCAAATATATTGACTATACGGATGAGTGGTGTAGTAAATTGAGTGCATACACGTATAGCCTATATAGCTGCGGATAGCATAGCTATGTAGTCCAATTAGCTCCTAGCTAAGCAAAACTTACAGGATTCGAGAACCTAGGTTCCACTATGATAATATACAACTTATCGTTTCAATGCGACCATGTGTAAACCTTCCGAATCGGTCATATTAGCAGGGATCCATGATGTCGTCCCAGCGGGCAAGAGTATCAGCATTTACCCGTCCGAGTGTCTTGAATAATCCTTTGTTCTCTGTTTTCCTCGCTCTGCTTTCGTTTTATAGTAGTGATAACTGATAGTATATTTTACTGTCCTACTTACGTTGTGCTCGGTCAATCCATGTAGTAGTGGAGAACTATTTTTGGATGCAACATAAAGTTCTGTGTAAATTTGTTGAATCTGAAAGATCAATGTTTGGACCAACTGAAATGTCACCTATAAGTGACTATGAAGTTAGTTCTCTGGCAAATGGTTAAACCAACCTTCTTTTTCTATTTTGAATAGATTGATCGCTATTCGGCAAGTTGACAGCACTAAATTCCATCCATATTTGAACAGAGAGAAATGCTGAAAGATGGAGTGTTTCATTTAAGATATTGCTGTAGGTACATTTGTATACGATCAGGATTGTTCCATCTGATTCAAACCTGTCTTTGACTATATTCGGCAATCCCTCAGGTCCTCCTTCCATCTTCACAATATCAACTACTTTGTGTGCTCACCTTCATCTCATCGAGCACTGGCCGGAAAGTATCAACTACGAGGCGACATGTCCTTTGACTTGGATGAATAGAATCCCAGAACACGTACTTAGAGGGATCGGGGCAAGAGATCGTTGTTGGATTGCACAAAAACGATAGCTCAAGATACCCCGTTCCACAACATCCACGAGTAACCTCTTCGAATCCTGCAATAATTCGGCCATAGAACAGATTAGTATATTACCAAACCAGTACAAGAAACTTACCTACTCCACGACCTGTTACATGTTTATATTTTATCTTCTTAATTTAACGTAAGAGCTGGGGGAAAAGATTACCAAATCTAGCGGGCTCCTGAATGTACGAAAGAGTTGGCATGTTGATGTCGAGATAGAAAAGCTTGGTCCGTTGATCAGACACAGCAAGCTGGTTTTGGATGTCATTCAGTTTCATCTGTAGCTGCTGGTTATAGCTGCTTACTACCAATCCAGGGGATTTCAGGCATCCTCTTGGCTGAGTGATATTTTTGGTATTCAATGTGATTACCATTGGTAGGCAACCCAGTGGTGCAAGTCCAACCACTCCTATCTTTCTAGCACCTTCCTTCCATAATTCCTGTTACATCGAAAAGAAATTAACTTCGTTCAGAGTTACCAGATATGCTCTTCGGTATATAGAAGTTCCATAAGACATAGCAATACTTGTCCTACAAATTGTATGAACTTTTTTCATGTGTCACTCTTTGGTACATGCATAGGAAACGCGAAGTGTTAGGTGTGTGAGAATATCAAGTAAAAATGGTCTCATACTTTCCTACCAAAAAAAAAAAAAAAAAAAAGTGAAAAAGGTCTCATACTAATACTATCCCATTTCCTCTTAGGTGCACCTAAGAGGAACTGAAATGTATTCAATTGCAAATGTGTGTCTTGATAAGATTACTCACTCGAATGTTAGGTGGACAAACCTGGACGAAGTCTTGGGCGATTTGCAACAGGAAAGGCTGATATTGCTCCACGCTCAAATTCCTCCTGCTCATCAACGGAGGCAGATAGTAATTGAACGCGAAGTCATTAGCGCCAGCACTCACAATGTATCCTGCATTCTCTATGATGTGCCTGGATTTCTCCTTTCCAACAAGCTTCTCTACCTTTGCTTTGTACTCCCTGAAGTATTCCAGTTGCTTTTGCATTGTAATCACTCCCTGAACACCATTTCATATGCATCGATGAAGATAAGTTCAGACTACCATGAACTGGATCATCTCCATTCAAAAACCTAAGCGGATGGGTTATCAGTCTGTCCAAGTGGGACAGTCCAACAAAAAACTTAAAGCCGATAGGTTATACATGTTTTAGCATAGCAAAAAACTTATGTAAGAGATCAAAGCAAGAATATATTGCGTACTCCTAACTGCGCCGTATAAGGGTCATATCCAGAACCAGCGGAAGCGAAGCTAACACCAGTGATCAACTCATTAGCCGTAAGTTTCGGGTCTAGATACGGAGGCACATACTCTTTGACACCGAGATCGCTAGCTGCAACATCCCAAAATGCATGTTGAGGCTACAATTTCATATAACAAGCTCAACATTGAATAACACTGGAAGTTTATCTGGTTATGCTACACTGTTCGCTACATTGTAAGTTAATCATCGGTATGAGAATGTCGTTTAACTATAGCATCGGACCGTAATACGTCATAACGTTAAAAATTACTCCGGATAACGGTTTAGTTAAGTGAAATAGCGTACCGATGAAATCAGTTGCTAGACGACCGTTACTGAACCTTCCTGTCGGAATGTGATTCGGGAGGTCTCTTCCATACGGCGCATAATTGCTCGTAAAAATTGTACCAATGTAGTTGTTGTTACCAGGATCGACCGTCGAGTCTCCGAAAACGAACACGGCCGGAACCGCCGGTGAACTACTTGTAACCTTGGAACTGTTCCAAAGAGCAGGATTTCTAGCTTTGCACGAGCAAATAAGGAAAATCAGAAGTATGAAAATTGAATGACCAAGGTGGGTTGAGAAATGACCCATGCTTGGCTGCAGAAAAAGGATCTGTTTTGATTCTTTTAGCATTTGAAATACACTAAATGGAATCCATTTTTTGTGCTCAATCAGGTCCTTTTCATTGAGTTAAATGTCTCTGATAGTTGGAGAAAAAAGGCATGCAGATTGGTACATACAACGACGATATTAATTGACATTATTTCCCTTTGCAAGGGTCTCAACTGTTTGGTGAAATGATGATTCAGAATTGAGCTGTGTGAGTGAGCTGTGTGACTTTATTGTCTAGACATATCTTGTCACACAAAAACATCATGTGGGCTATATGTTTCCAATTACATATCCATTAGTATATAGAAGATGTACAACTGTGGTATAGTCTATCAAGCAACCAAGATTAGAATTGAAACCCAAGATGAAAGCTCAATCTCAAAAGACAAAATTAGACTGTCTTCATAGGATGGAAAATTTGTCATATCTATTATAGCTCATTTTACAGTTTCCTGCTAGGTCGATGTGGGTGTTTCTATCAGTAACTCCGAAAGCTGCGTATAGTGAAACTTCGTGCGACTGCAGACTATGGCCGTGAATGTACAGAAAATGTACTTGAACTGTGTTCAGTTGTCTCTTATATAGATGTTACTTATCAAAAAACACCAAACAGAGCACCCATTGACAGCATCCACGTTCACCAACACCAAAAACCAGTTGCATCAGCTAGTTCCTATGTATACAACAGCAGTAGATTTGTGCATCTGTTCGAGTTTATCTTCTCGATTTTGTTTTCGGTCTAGCAAAGACGACATTTCATCGGGGGAAAGTCGTTAACGTAAACTTGTATGATACTTATAGTAGGTAACACATTTAGATCGATAACCAAACCAATGCTTGTCAATCTACTACAATGGAATCTATTGCTCGACGAGCAGACTTGGATAGTAGATAGTATGTCCTCTCGGCCGGGTGAATCGAGTCCCAAAACACGTACTTGGCCGCGTCTTCGCACACAGGTGACAATGGGTTACACAAGAATGATGACTGTAGATATCCTGTTCCACAGCATCCCCTGCTTACCTCTTTGAACCCTGCAAATGCACACATGAAACAACACCAACTCTTAACTGACTCTTAGATTATCTGGGCCAAAACATGGGCCGCGGCGTGGCCCAATGGCCATTCAATAGATGGACTTGGGCTGTAACCAAAAAGTCAGGCCCAAACTTGATGTTTGAAAAATGAAGACTGGCATCAGAGAAAAATAACCTTGATTCAAATAAGTGACTACTACTATAACTATAGCGGAACAAAAAATTTGATGACTAACCAAATTTGGCGGAGTGGCGGATCATTGATTCCAAGGGATGATATATGTCAAGGTAGACGAGCTTGACGTGATGATCGTACATGGCAAGCTTTGTCGAGGGTGGTGTTGAGTTCATGCTGAAGGAGGTGATTGTATTCTCTTGCAACTGAGGAAAGTGACTCCAAGCAAGCTCTATGTTCAGTGAGATTTTGGGCGTGCAATGTGATCACCATTGGCAAGCACCCTATTGGTGGTAATCCAGCCATTGCAATCTTCCTCGCCTTTTCCTTCCACAGCTCCTTTACACATGAAAAAACTATTAGCATTTTATCTCTACCCAGCGAACAAGGTTTGATTAATCTTCATATGGTAATGTTATCTATAGGCCTTACTATTTATACAGAGTTTGTACGAGGAGGTCATGATAAAATATGTTAATGTTGATAAAATTAACTCACAATCATAAACAACTTTCTAACATGAGAAGTGGATATTTCGAGCTAGTTAAGGTTTTCAAGTTCTCGTCGCTTGAAAACCGTTTCTATCACTAATAGGTGATTTACCTATTAGGTCAATAGGATAATGGTTAAAAAAGAGAAAACAGTGTCGTAACGTAGAAGGATCTTGCAAACACAGACTCAAACCTACAGCTTGAGGTGAAAATGAAGCCAAGAACTCTGAAAAACAGAACAGAGAAGAACATGAAAAGAAATCAAGATAACTCCAAGGTAAGAGGTGAAATGTAAGCATGTATATGCCAACTCCAGGACCAGCTGAACCAAAAAGCAAGAGCCCGTGAGCTGCTGTTTTGCATAGAACCTTCCAAAATACAAGCATCAAGATCATCAATCTTGTGGCAAGATCGATCAAGGACAAGGACAATCATCTGATATGCTACAAGTATTTAGCCATAACAAATCTTATATGATAACCTGCAAACTCTTTGACAGGATTGCTAAAAACCATTCTCTGGTAGTTAGCGAATGTCTGAAGACATGAATCAGTTATAGGGCGACTGTTCAAAACATGAAAATTAGTAATGAGACTTACCATGATAAAGTGATGAACATTCTGCAGGAGAAAGCGCTGGTATTCAGCCACACTGAACATCCCCTGACGGATAGGGCTTGCAAAGTAATTGGCAACAAAATCGTTTGTGCCTGCACTTACAATGAACACTGATTTGTTGATGAGTTCAATTGCCTTCTCCTTTCCAAGAACCACCTCTATTCTTGATTTGCACTCCTTGAAATACTCCACTTGCTTCGCCATCGAAATCATTCCCTACGTTACAAAGGCTCAGAGATCATCTAAGATATGCAAAATAATCGTGTCACTGATCTCTATGTACTATGAATGAGAACGTGAGTTATTATATGAGTGAAAAAAAAAATAGAGATTGGATAACATAGACTAAATTGAGACGTTAGAGGGTCAAATCCAGATAACGCAGTGCCGAAGCTCACACCAGTCATCAACACTTCATCACTATGCGTCGGGTCCAAATATGCAGGCACATACTTTTTGATACCATAATGCTTAGCTGTACATCCACAAAATCTATCAGCTCCTCAAATAAATATCAATAAATAAACATACCAGCATTCCCATTCATGATCAATGAAAAAATACAAAGATTAAGCACGACGACAAATATATGCATGGACAAAGAGGTGATCATAGGGGAGAATGTGGCTTAGATGTTCATGTGCATACCAATGAAGTCCGTTGCCAAGAAGCCATTAGAGAACCTCCCGGTGACGACATGATTCGGAAAGTCTCTTGCATATGGTGGGAAGTTGGCCCTAACCAGAGTAAGGATATAATTGTTGTTGCCAGGGTCGACGGTCGAGTCTCCAAACACAAAAATGGCAGAAGGTGTACCCTTTGAAGCCTTATCGTGATACTGGCGTCCGAGCTGCTCGCCTTGAGCTGAAGAAGAACAGAAGATGATTGACAGCGTAATGAAGAAGTATACATAAGAGATCCTATGTTTGAAGAGGTGCTCCATTTCTCTAAACTGGCAATGGACCTTTACTGTATATGATTTGCTATTTATATCAACTTCCCTGCTGCAGATTCTTTTTTCTTTTTTGAATTTGGTCGTACAATCTTAAACGGATTTTCGTGCTGTCTTATGAAAAAAAAGTGAGAAATCTTTATCGGTTGATTAACGTTGTCAACTAACTCTAATTTTTTACAAATATCACTTACTCAGAGGATCCTTGTGATGGTCTTTGAACCTTTGTACATTTTCACTTACAATTTGGAAATTCCTTTTGCATTTGATAAAGAGATGTAGTATAAACTGTACTTTTTTTTCTTTTGTCTTTTTTTGGGGTCAAAATATCGACTGTACCTTTAATATAAACCTGTTTACAATACCATGTAAGTAACTTCTCACGATCTTAAGGTTAGGAGTGGACACCTGAAATATCAAAAAACAATCTATTTAAATAAAAATAAAAATAAAATTATGAATATCAATTTTTTTTATAAAGATACCCTTCTCATATGACCGAGAGATTATGTGAATAAGTTCTCATCTTTTCATTCATTTGATATGATACCATGTCAATTGGGCTGGAGTGCTTGACTGATATTGGGCCCAAGCCAAGTTCGTCCTGTCATTCGGCCCAACTCGATTAGATCTGGGCCATAAAAACCTTGGGCCGGGCCATACCACATTAGCCCCAAAAGGCCCTTAACGCGATTACTCGGCCCCATCTTCTCAATCGATGTTCCTCATTTTCAGTCACACCAATGTATGTGAAATCATTTGTTGGAACTCAGATTTGCGCTCGCTGTCTCTTTCAATCCGTTTGTTTTCTCTGGCGTCCTTGTCAGTGAACATTGCACAGATTCTAGAGCATGCGAGACACCAGCGTCTTCGCCGAGATCGCGGCCACGAGCAATGAAGTCGATTGACGCTGAAATTTGGGGTAGGGTTTGAAGGTAGATTTCATTCTTTTTAATGTGTGCGAATGATTTTCAAAGGTTGTCGAATGCATTGTAAATCTGAATGGATCGTTTGAATTGATAGATCGAGTAGTAAACAAATAGGCTCAACGTGACCATAGCTGGTGCATTTTGTTAAGATCGATAATAGGTCTTATACCATCGTTTCGACATACTATCAAACGAACAGATCGTGATTTGAGGTTACGAGTTTGATCCCGTCTCCCTATCTTTGCCAATGTGGTTTATTGTGTGGGTCTCATTTGACGCTTGGAATGGGATGGGTCAGGTTATTTGTTGTCCACACTTGATGCTCGAGCTTTTGTGTGAGGGGAGTGTTAAAATCGATAATGAGCCTTCTACGATCGGTTTTTCATTCCACGATCTCATTGATATCCTTGAAGTGAAATACTATATCATTAGGTCAACAATTTGGTATCTTTGAGAAACCAACTTTACCAACAACCTAAATTGATGGTAAAAGCGCCTCCACCGTATCTTAATACTCCTTCCTACGCAAATTGAGTTTGAAGCGTGGAATAACAATGCACAAACCCAATCGCAAACCAAGTGTCAAATGGACACCACATAGGCACATATGAATTGGTAAACACATGGGGAGGCAGGATTGGGATCCGTGACCTTACTGTCCTATCTGTTATGATACTTTCACCAAGAGTCGGATTTGATTGTTGAAGGTAACAAATGCATCTGAATTGTTTACTTTTTGGTACAATGGCTAGGCAATTGAATGTTTCTGTTGTTCTTACACTCTGGGAGTATGAATTCATGGACCACAGCAGTCTCCACCCCATTGGAACAATGAGTGCAATGGATGTTGAGTTATAAATTACAGTATATTTCTTACCTTCTTACCTTCTTAACTTCTATGGCAGATATGGGATTCCGTATAAAGCTCTCAAAGGTCTATGGAAGAAAGTTATTACGCGATAGTCCTGCATTTGGCACTTGCTTAGAAGTTAATGCTGGAATGTTGAGCATGGTCTCAGCCTAACATGTAGTATCAGAACTACACGAGGTAGAAACCTACTTGGGTAATGTTTTTTCAATTAACTGTAGTTTTGCTTATACGTATATTCACACTAGTGTCGCATTCCGCAATGCCGTTGTAAGTTGGACTGCCATTGCGTATGAATTTTATATAACCTTGGTTTGTAATTAGCTGTTGATGAACTGATAATGCATCATGGCCTTCATATACTATCCTTTTCGGTATTGTGGTATTTACCCTCTTCCCTGTTTAAGATTACTTCATTCGTCATGCAGTTGAAGAGACAGCCGCTCTGGACAGCTCAAAGTGAGCATTCACATAAGTCAGGTTCAACATATACATATGGGAGTGAGCTTGAAGTATTGTGGCTAAATCCTGGAGCTAATGGTATGTTAAATACAGATTACTTCAGTTCATATTGTGCAGGGCACTGTTGGTAGGAAACATTCCATTTCAGAGTGTGCCAACAAAGTCGTGACCAATTTTCCTGTTACCATTATTGTAGTAAAATTTATTTGTACAACAGTGAATTAACCATCAAGAGAGCCTTGTTGGAATGGTACGTACAAATGAATTTTTCTTTGTGTACATGCTGATTGTATTTTATGGAGCGATAATCAACGGGTTAAATTCTTTATAAAAGCATCAATAGTTGGTTTGAGTGCATCAAATAAGGACTGGTAGCCCCTCTGTGTTGGATGTACTCCATCCCAGAAGAAATACTCGGATCGGTTGCTGCATATCCCGTATTGTAGAGCCGACAATGTACATAACAACCCGTATTCTTGTAAGCCAGTCCCGCAGCATCCTTTATCTACTACCTTGTAGCCTGCATAAAATAAGAAGTTGTCACTAGTTTGTATCTTTACTGTTTGGGAAACTAGTAGGTACGTAAAGGCATGCACATGTCATCATCTTGGTATAATTGTTGCCATGCTATTTTGGATCACCGTACTTCGCCGTCTAAATACGCCATCTGTTGTAAATATACCAAAGTATTATGAATTGTTAACGGATCTATTACCATGTTTAGCAGGATTGGTAACTATATCAAGAATCGCTCCATATATGTCTCCGTAAAAGATGGTATGGTTGACCAAGCTGGTTTGCATGGTTTGAAGTTCCTTCTTGAGCATTGTGTTGAAGCCATCACTAGCAGTTGTCAGAGCTTCAACAGGCTGCCGACCGGTGCTGTTTGCACTCTTCCCTTGAAATGTTATGGATTCTGGTAAGTGACCCACTGGAGGTGCGCCGATCACGAAAAAGTTCTTAGCCCCTTGGTCCAGTAAGGCCTACATTTTGCATATTCATCAACTCGTTAATGACTTGGTTCCACTGTCAGAAGATTCTGGACAACCACTACTAATTTCTTGCATTAATGACTTGGTTGTTTGTTAGGGTTGCTCAAAACTATGAAAATAAAAACCAATAATAGAAATAAAAAATCAATAACAAAAGCAAAAATATTTCATAAAATGAAATGAGTTTTTTGTAAAGTGAATCTTGAATGTTATATTAAAATGAAACAAAAAAACAGAAATCGAAAATCATTTTCTTTGATAGTGTGTTTTCTGCTTTTATCTCATCCATTTGAAAAACAAAAATTAATATCAAACACTTTTGTTATAGTGAAAAGATAATAGAAACCAAAAACATCAATGATACCAATCAGACAAGAGTTTTTTTTTTTTTTTTAAAGAAAAAAAAAAACGAAGAAAGAAAGAAACTTTTAGGTGGCCAATGTGCTGGTGTCAAAACTCTTTTAGCATCGAGATTCCATGTTAGGGTCTAGGTTGCACATCTGGTTGAGTTTTTTATTTTAAATATAAAAGAAGATACATTGAACTACATTAGTTCACAACTTGCTGTGTCGGTTTAAATAACTCGTGTGGTTTACATGCTATCACATGAGCGCGGGGTATTCTTTGGTGACCCTGTAGTAACAGAGTAAGTTTGAAATTTGTGAAAGCGTGCATCACATAAATGGACTTCTTATTCTGTTTCCTATGTTTGTCTGTGATGGGATAGAAGCTGAAGTGCAACTTTTGTACGGATGTTAACTACTTGGATAAATTTTGAGCGTAATACCTGCATGAAGTTCTTGAATTGGCTAATCATGAACTGCTGGTAGTTGGGCACATTGAGACTTTGCTTACGTTTCGTCAGACCAAACCAATAATCGAAAATGTCGTTGGTGCTTATGCTCAGGACATAAATGGCTTCTTTCACCAGCTTCTGGGTTTCGTTTGCTCCAATTGATGCTTCCAACTGTGCCTGGTATTTGCTGAAGTTGTCCAATTGCTGAGGCAAACTCAAAGCTCCCTGAAAATCAGAAGTAAATACCGTGTGAGTTGAGCAAGTTTTTGTATTATGTCAAGAAAGGCTGAATCAGTGGTAAGCAACACCTTCCCCAACCATGTGGTTTGAGATTCGACCCGTACTGATGAGAACAATTGGGAATGTTCGTGTTTTGTTTTGTTTTTTGGTTAAGCAAATTTTTGTAACTAAGTTATGATACTAATTTTCAATATTATGTATGCGATTGCAGGAGGAGTCAATGAAAAAAGAACAGCATACATCTGCTTGGGCAGCATCAGGGTCGTATCCAGAGCCAGCAGAAGCGAAACTTACTCCCTGCTTCATGTCTTCTAAGCCGAGGCTTGGGTCCAAGAAGGCTTTAATAATGGTAAAGACTCCGCGCAAGTAGGTAGCTGCAGATCATTTCATCAGGTAACAAATTATATCAGTAGATAGTAACCTAAGGACATAAATGTTGCATTTATATAACAGAATGAAAAATCCTGATCTCAATAAAAATGAATGATTCAATGATCTCAATAATTCTCTGAAATTACTGTTGTTCTAAACATCGTGCTAGTTATATTATATCTTCATGATTCCTGTACCTGCGATGTCGGTCATTAGGAAAGCGTTAGTAAATCTTCCGGTAGCTACGCCAAAAGGAAAATCAACACCATAAGGCCAAAAGTTGCTCTTGTCCCATGTATTGATGTAGTTATTGTTTCCAGGATCGGCAGTCGAGTCTCCAAATACGATGATCGTTGGTGTTGGTCCGTCGATCGGTGACTGTCCATGCACACCATGGATAAACACCAAGAAAACAAGCGAGAGGACAACACTGATGTGAGAGTAAGCCAACGAAACTCGAGCCATTGCTTTTCCTTGGTGGCAAGAACAGTTTTTTCGAGCAATAGTTTGTGTGATTTTGCTGCGTTATGTTGAATGCAAGTGAAAACTGGTTCTTGTTGTCTCCTTTTTTATAGCTCCTGGTGAAAATAAATGAATATGGTGCACCTCGCAGAATGTAATTAAGTCGTAATGGTCCCGTAGAGCTGCGTATGCACGGCCTCACAATAAAGTTGCAGACTCTACTTAGTGGATTCACCATACGAAAACTATAGATTTACAAGTAGTATTCTTCCTACTCCCTATTCATGTTAGTTAACTACATGTCCCTCCTGGATGATAACTTGGATGATGAAATTTCTGTGAAGTATGTTACGCCGCCTTTGTGTTCTGCCATGCTGCCATCGCTGTTCGTCGACAATGTTCCCTGCTTTCTGTGACGAGAAATTGTATTTTGAAACAGGTTTGTGACATGGAAGATCACGACAGGATCAGATAACTGGCCGGGGTGTTTGTCAGGGATCATGGAGAGCATTCGCGTGCTATGGTCCTTGTGGCGTCCCAGCAGGTCCAAAGCAGCTTCCATTTAATTGGTGAAATCGATCCGGAGGTCCAAGATGCAAGAACCGACATGGGCAAATAAATAGGCAGTCCTGTTCGACTTGTCTGATTAAGTTATCTAGTTCATGTGATTGAACGATTTATGGTTCCCATGATGGTTTTTTAAGGTGAATCTCGTGAAATCAAAAGTCCAAATGAATGATAGAAATTCCATCAATTTATATTTTATTAACAAATATAATTTATGAGATTTTGAAAAAGGGATTTTTGGCCATTTTCCTGCAGTGCAGATCTACATCATGTTTCATTTGACTCGTTTAAGAATGGGCAGTGAAACTGCAAAGCTCTTGTGCTCTGTGAGAGCACAAACTCGCAATAATTATGTGCATCTGAATTGTCTGCATCGATGTTCAAATTAAAGTTGTCAGAAATGATGTTGTAAAAAGCCTATTTTTTGCTCGTACATTATGCTAATGATTATGCAAATTAATCTTGTTCTAAGCCGAATTGACCAATTTCACTTGTAGCGTATCGGCTAGGTTGAAGTTGAAGTAGAATTTTGGCAAATGTGAACAGTTATTGCTGGAATGAATGTTGTCGAAGATTTCAACATATACCATCGTACAAAGAATAGGTTGTGGTTATAGTTATAGATCACTAGTGGCAGCCACGTATTCTTCTTACACGTTGCAAATCCAACGATGTGGGATATAATATCATCCAGCCAACAGTTGATAAAGGTTTCTTTGAGCAATTTGCTCTATAGCCTTGACTGTTGAGTGGAGAAATAAATACTTTATTTTATTATTATTAAAGAAGTAACAGCTCATTTGATGCATAGCAAGGAGAGAAAAAACCACTGTATCTAAAATACAACAAAGGTTTGAAAAACAATGCAAGGGAGGGCAACTAAACATGTAAGTAATCCTATCAAGTATTAAACGTGAAAGGACGAATGCACAATCATATATATAATAAAAATAATTAAGTCTTCTTCTTTTGCCCCCTCCCCTTCCCTCTTTAAACTCCCCTTTCCTCTTTTCTCTTTTAAAGGGAAAAATCATAAACATAGCAAATCAAAATAACACACCCACATAATCTATAAAATATAAGATGTCGAACCTCTGTTCATATGGTTAGGAGAAAGAATGGTTGTTTTGGCAACACCATAATCAATACTCCTGCGATAAATATAACAGTTTTAATAAGTACATTTGTCAATGTAAAGTTTAACTTGTATCGGATGACGATCAAGTATCATTTTTCAAAAAATTATCGTAAGTTATTAATAATGATTTAATTCATGCAGTTCAATCTTATATTATTGACATAATTTTATTATGTCATTAAAAAAACAAACGAAAATTGCTAACATACCTGATGAATAGTAGGGAAAAAAAAAACTCCGACGAGGCTTACATTTGTTTTGAGCAAGGGAGTATCTTTGTTGGGCTCCGGGAGCTTGGGCTGACAAAGCCCAGAAACACGAGACAAAAGGCCCGTATTTCGCTTAACCTTTCCACATCTTCAGTTTCATATTTTTTCGTGTTCCTTTCCTCCGCGCTTCAATGGAGAAAACCCGTTCGCTTCTTCGATTCGATCCTCGATTCGAAATGGAGACGATTATGTCGGCTTCGTCCCGCAGCCCTAGCGGATCGATTCGATATTCTTTCATTTTCCGGCAATCGCATTCATCGCTGGGATTTTTTACGTTTTTTTGTTCCGTTAAGTCGTCGATTTAGGGTTTGGTTGGATTGGTCGAAGTTTGATGGCAATGTGACCTCTAATTTTGGGTAGATTCAGCGTTTTCTTTGAAGTCTGATCATTTAGGATCGATAGTTATCGGTGGTTTGGTTGTGAATATTTTGTGTTTTGTAGTTGTCACGAAGAGTTGGCTTAGTGATTAACTGCTTCTTCCTAACCGAAATCAAGGATTCGACACTTGAATTCATCAGAAAACAATGAGGATACATTTCTTTCTTTTTTGGAGTTAGATTCTGGATTGATTAGAGATGCTGGATTGATTATTTGGTATTGTTGCTAAAAATAGTTGACATTACAAAATAAGGGGAAAAGAGACGAAAGAAAAGTTTAGTCAACTAAAATAAGCTGAAAAATAGTGATGATAATGGAAAATGGGCGTAAAATATCGTGAGAATTGTTGTTTAAGGCGAAAGGCGAGGCGAGACGATGATGCCTTCTAACGCCTGAGGCAAGAGGCGACAGAGAGACGAGTGCTTGATCGAACCGAGGCACTTATTATGTACAACGTGGGGGTTTTCAATCAATGGTCAAAAAAATTAAGGAACGTCCAAAATAAAACAAATAACAATATGAATAATAAGTCAATAAGTTAACAATTGAACAATCATTAGTGAATAACAACATTGAGAACCTTGCGCAAAGGAACGTATAGATTGTTCAAAATTTAAGAAAATCAATAATTTAGAAACGTTATTTAGTAAAAAAAAACATTAGAAATGTTAGGTATTAAGAGGTCATCATTATCATCCATCATATGAGTCCTTCATCTAATTTTCTGATCCTAAAATAACATGACTTCTTGAGCTTTTCTTCTTTCACTTCATCGGTTCATCCTCATTCGCGGAGGAACTAAGGTGGTGATTGTCGTGATTGAAAATTTTCGAATCTTAGGCCAATATAATGGACAAACTCTTATAATAAACTCAAATAAATGGTTTTTTTTAACAAAACCCTATTAAAAATCAACCAATTCAGAAAAGACATTGTCTCAGCTTGCCTCCCATCTTGCCTCGCCTCTTGCCCTAAGCCCAAAAGACGTCCCCTCATTGAAGTCGCCTCGCCTTAGTAGAAACAAGGCGCCTCCGTCTCGTCTCTCGCCTCAGGCGTTTGCCTTAGTCGCTTTTGACAACGATGACTGTGAGTAGGATAAGATGTGAATATCGTTTTCATGAGTACCATACTTGAGTACTTCTATTTTCTTTTTTGAATACTTCATATGTTCATTTTGATGTTGTGGTTTGTTTATGTCACTTTATTTTTTAATTAAGACATGTGAGAAAATTTTCCTTCTAAAGAAGTATACTATGAAGCCACAATTCACCATCTTGCTTACCCCTTTTCTGTTTAGTAGTAGGGGTTTTTTTTTTTTGTTGAAATGGTTATGATTTTTTTGCATGTACTAAATATCTCATTTCCTTTTCCCTTTGTAATGTCAGTTTTCATGACATGGGATTGAACTTATGGAAATGATGTGAAATTTTGTTTCTGCTTTAAGAAGGTTAGTTGATACTTGATACTTACTCTCTTGATTTGCTCTATTCTTTTGTGGAGGTTGATAATTCTACATTGTATGGGTTTCTGATGCTTCACTTTCAGACTGTTCAATGGATTTTTATTTTTATTTTTTGTATTTTATGTTTTATTTTTATTTTTGGAATAAGAATTGATGGATGAAATGGTGTCTGCTTCTCCAGTCGGTAATGTTGGTGCTTCTCCATGTATGTTTGAATTGGGATAGTCTGATTTAGGCAGGATTAGCAATTGTAATGTTTTTGTCATATAGTGAGACCAAAAACCTTTGATGTGGGTTTGCTATTGCGGACCATTTAGTCATTTGGAACCATTTCAAGTTTTGATATTCATATCTATGGTAAAGAACAAATGATTGATCTGAATCTTGCATTCTTGGGGGTGTTATGTATAAATATGTAACATCACATATAAAATTTTTAAAAGAGAAACGTTGGACCAAAAATTTTTAGCAGACACTTAATGCTTCTAATGAAAGAACCACACAGTCTCATACTCATCTGTATTTTCCTTCAATGAATTATCAAACGCAATACAAAAAGAATGGTTCATACACTTAGTCAATCGCCTTTTGCTTTAGTTCAACATTCTTCTTTTGCATAATCAATGACTATATTGCAATCAATTAATCATAATCCTGAAGGAAAGAATCAATGAGAGGGAGAAGGTCCTCAAATAGAAGGGAGTATCCCCTTTCACTAGGATGGATTGCATCCCAAAAGAAGTACTTGGATCGATTGCTGCATAACCCTGATAATATGGTGCATGTTGTTGAAACTTCAAACAAGCCAGTCCCGCAACATCCTCTATTTACAACTTCAAAATCTGCACCAAAATCAGTTCATTTGAGCTCAACATCTTGAAAATAAGAAAATATGAAGGAGACAAAAGGAATAAAGAAAAGAGTTTAGGGAATATGATGTAGCATTATGTGGAGTTTAGGGAATATGATATCAGTATTATGTGTTGCTAAGGATGAATGAAGGGTGGAGATTAAATGATTAGGGAATTTCAAAAACAAAAACAGTTTTAAAAAAATATTCATAGTTGGATGTGTCCTATCAACACACAACTTGTATTTTGCTAACAAAAAACTCCCTTTTTCCTAAAGAAAAACATGCATTTAATCGTTATATGCAGTTCCAATCTCATACATTATGCACTACTCCAACATATTCAAGCTTTTGAGGCTATTCATCTCAGTGAATGATGTCCTGTCGCTTGATAACCTTTGATGAAAATTCCGTGCGGTGATCACATTCATCTAGATGCTATGCTGATTTATCTCAACCATAAGCTTTTACTTCTGTGTTTGTTGTCTTCTTATGGATAAGTTGCAACTTGTACAACAACAAATCAAGTCTTTATCATAAGTTGCAATTTATACTCTTGATTATTTTCCTGAATACTTCTGCTGCATCTGCTTCCAGTACTAGAAGTCACTCTTAAGTCTTAACTAGTTTTATGTAGATTTCTTCTTCGATTTGGAAGGTGTTCAATGCAATACTTGTCTACACTTAAAATCAAATCATGTGTGCCTTATGCAAAAAGTTGCATTCTCACATCAAATTTCAATGGATGCCTCCATTTCCATCTACTTAAATCCATTCTGCTTTATATCTTGTCGATTTAAGAAAATTATATGATTATATAATTTAGTAATGTTTTAAGATTAAACTGTCTTTTTGTTAATTAATGAGTTGGACAAAGTTATAATTGGTTCCTTTTGTTAGCTCTCCTGCAAGGAAACATGCTTTGTTTGATATTTTCAAAATAATCAGTTAAACAAATAGATGATTACAGTGGAATACATACCATATTTATCCGGATTCTTGATAATGTCACTGAATCGTGTGAAAATATCCGCATATATAATCTTCCGCTTGCCAAGGCTGGGTTGCATTGCCTTCACTTCATTTTGTATCATCTGATTGAACTCCGCTGCTATGGTTGTTAGAGAATCCACACAGCCGCGTGACAGAAAAGGTGCAGTAGCATTGGTAAATATTGGACGAAAGGTGATGACCTTTGGAATGCAACCAGCTGGAGGCACATTGATGACAAAGATGTTTTTGGCACCAAAGTTCAGCAAATCCTGCATTTGAAAATTTTACTATAACTTTATGTATCTTCAGAAACGAAAACATTAAGTTTCTCATCTAATGCAAGCGATCGTTTAGAAACTAAGTTAAGAATCAATCAACTATCTATTGATCACAATTTCCATTTTCCCTGACAGAAAAGGGGTACTCTGAAAGAACAATCTATTGATCTTAAAGAAACTTCATCGTGGTGGATGAACACAGAAATAAGCAGACAAATGCCACCCAAGTTGGACAAAACGAAAACAAAAAACTCCCACGAAATCCTGCTATGACTATATATATAGTTGAAATAGTGACTATAATCATTTGCAATAATATTGTGATTTTGGAAATCATACCTGTATGAACCTCTTGAATTGATTCAGCAGAAACTGCTTGTAACCAGAAACTGTGTACTTTTGATGTATGATGGATCTGAACTGAAAGTAATTTGTCAAATCATTGGTGCCAGCGCTAATTACGAACAAGGCTTTTTCGATTTGCTCTGCTGCTTTTGTCTCCCCAATTGCAGCTTCAAGTTTATTTCTATATGCCTTGAGATTGTTGAATTGCATTTGAATGTTCAAAGCTCCCTGAAATGAGACACAACCATAAGTATGTTGAACTGCTGTACAATGCATTCTTTATGGTGGAAATCAGGGAGCATTTTTTGCCTCTGCTCATAACTTCCCTTTTTCAAATTGAATAATTTGAGAAAGCAATGGCTTTCATATATGCAGCACATTCTCAATGAATGACTAAATGTTCTGTTTTATAGTTTTGATAAAGTAGTGTTGACTGCTTACATGTACATGGTAGAGGGAGATAGATTTACATTTTCTATTGCTGTTGCAGGATCATAACCAGAGCCAGCAGAAGCAAAACTAACTCCTTCCAGAAAATCGTGCAGGCTGAGCGTCGGGTCTAAATAAGCCCTCACGTACTTGTTGGTGCCACTGATGTATGAAGCTGCCATTTTCATAATGCAAATGGGAAAACTTTAGTTAATAATTAATCTGGTGAATTGGCTGCTCTGGGAAATGGAAATGAAAGCAGAAAGAGAGTTTCTGAAAGTCTTAATTTCACCTGCAAAGTCAGGTACAAGGCGCCCATTGCTGAATCTTCCAGTGGGTATGTGATGAGGAAAATCAATACCGTAAGGGCGAAAATTGCTCAGTTCAGTGGTGATGATGTAGTCATTATTTCCAGGATCGACCGTCGAGTCTCCGAACACAAGAAGAGGTGGTGGGTTTTTCAACGGGATGTGATCTGTAGCAGCTAGATTTATCAACACGCAAAGGAGCAAGAGAGTGACCCGCAGATTAGAAGAACAGGGATATCGAGCCATATCTCTGTGAAGGTCAGTTGAGTTGATCTAGTACAAATCTTTTCTTGACTCCGTTTTGTCGGTTCTTTCTTTCTTGGCATTTTGATTTGTGCTTATATGTAGTATTCTGCTGATATGGATCCTGTTCACAGTCCCTTCCCTTATACATCTTCTGCAATTATTTGCCGGCTACAGAATAATGCATGGCTAATTCTAGAGTTCATGGAGTGTTCAATTCTGGTTGGCTGGCAATCTCTTGCTATAACCACTTAACAGGTCGGCAGCTTTATCCCTCATTTTATAGCTTATTTAGCAACACCCATCTTATTCATCTTTCTTAGGAACCTACCTTTTAACTAGTCATATATCCAGCATATGGTAGTGTCTTTGACAATACTGCTAAAGCGATGTTGTTGATTGCCCTTGGAAGAGAACTGCAAAAACTTATTTCATTACGTTATACTTTTGGAGGGTCTCGGTGAGACGCAAACTGATTCATACTGGATGAAATTCACGCAAGCTTAACGACGTTAGAGGGCAATAAATTAGATCCTAACCTAGTAGCAGTAGCTTTTTCACAATGTCGGAGACATTGGTGTGGCATTGCAGAGGTGGGACCAGTGCGATTTACTTATTTCCTAAGTACATTTTTGTTTTGGAAACTCATCAGATTGTGGAAGAAGGTATGTCATCTTTACTTCTTAGGTGAAATATAAAGAACAGTGTGTACTCTTTCCTTGGGTTTAAATAGCGAATGCAAAATGGATAGGCACCTAATGATGTCTAGTATCATCGTATGGGAAGTCTGCGAGAATAAGTTTTTTAAGAACAAAAGTTATGGTGCATTGTGTTGGGATTATCCTCAGCTTTCCCTGGATAGGATGGTTTATTAGGTCCAGCTTAGTACTGTCTCATCGCCTATGAATTTATGGTTTTTGCTGATTGGTCTTTTTATGTGATACATGATCATGCAAATTTATATGCGACAATAAATAAATCTGTATCGAACAAAAACATTTTTTTTTTTTTTGCCAAATAAGCTACTCTTGTTTTTGGTCAGAAATTGTAATACCCGAGAAATTTTGAGGATTTAGAAATGAATATATAACATACGTATAATACGTATGTAAATAAAGTACGAATAAAAAACGTTACATATAACGTTACGAATTAAAATATAATCGCGCTAAAAAGGTTATAGATTAATCCAAGTGAATATTTGATTACTAAATCAAATATAATGATGGAATATTTTGAGATGATTAGTTGAACGCGCCAATAAACATTACGAACGAATAACGTTATAAACGTTGTGCGTAAGGCTAGCGATTTAATCCCACAAATAATGAATTATGACTCGGGAGGTCATATTTTCGTATATGAGATAAATCTATCGATGCAAATAAATTATCGGTGAATTAATAATACGAAATCTGGGTAAATAGTGGACTGAACGAGACGTATCGTAGGATGAAACGGGGTATTTTCCCACACACTCGCACACTTCTTTCTCCTTTCCATTCCACTCTTCCTTGCCTCCCGCCTACTCCCATCATCACTCCTCCACTCTACACCACTTCAACCACCAGCACCACCATCTCCAGCCGTAGCAGCCACCAACATCAGCTAGCCGCGCCAACGCCGCCATCATCTCATCATCACGATCACGTACCACTCAACATCATCATCACCTTCCTCTCATCACCACACCTTCACCACCATCGTTTCCATCATCACCAAGATGTTAACAAAGACAGTAACAGCGAGGGGAGGATCAACATCGGCAATTCGATCAGAGAACGTCAAAGGATCCGTCCGTGTGATCGTGTGCATAGTGAAATCAAACGCGTTTGAGGTAACCTCACTCGTCCGAAACACCTCTTTTATTCGATCACAAGCGTTCTTTACATCCATGCATGTTATGGGACATGTTTTGATGTGTTTGATGTGTGAGGAATGGATTGCATGCATTTTGATGTCAAATGAAGAATCCGTGAACGTCGAAGGTGGATTCCTGGACGTTTTGGGTTGTAGAACAGTCGCGGCCGCGACCATCCTAGGTCGCGCCCGCGATGGGAAAAATCTGGCAATTTTGGCTGCACAATGGCGTTGCGCCCGCGACGGGGGAGTGTCGCGCCCGCGACGTTCTTCTGGCCAAGAAAACGATAATTTCGTGCATCGAACCTTAAACCTAAATGCGTATTTGAGATATATAACCCATACGCATGAAAATATAACGTCAAACGTGCATATACGATCACATTTGACATGTGGTGGGGTATTTGTGGTCGAAATGAACTAGAATGCACCCTTATAACGTATATATCCTCACGGAAAATAAATGAAAGCGACCGCTAAACGATTAATAAAAAGGGAACGGGGGATGTGGAACATAGTTACACTATCCATGTGAACTAATGAAAAGCAAACGAATAAGAAATATCGTCTCCTTGAACTGATAAGGACGGCATTGACATCCCTTGTGGATCAGTTGGATCGTTGGTCGTTTTTCTTGAAATTATTGAGAAGGTCGAACGTGGTGTTCTTCCTTTGATCCATTGCGATCATCTATTACATTCCTTGAATAGCCTTGGTGGCTTTGTTTGAGTCACTGCACTCCAGTATAATTCTCTGAGTCAACGTCGCGGGTGAGAACTAGCTAAGGAGTAATGGGCATCCCTCATCATCTTTACATGCATGCAGCGGTTTTTATGCCGTTGTGACGGGGCCACGGGTTACTCTCTGCAGAGTGGCCCAAATTATCTCAATACTGACAAACGATATCACATTGAATGTGCACAAGAGGTGCAAGGCGACGCACAAAATAGGTAGGTACGAGTATACAAAATATATTGGGTAACCCGACTGAGGATTGACATATTATCTCTGTACTCCGAGTCGGTCATATCTTTGGAGTCGGTAATATTTTTCTATATATATAAAAATATTTTAGAGACTTTCGACGATCATCATAGCCATTAGCGAAAGTTCATTGTAATTGGGATTCATACACCTGAGGTTGCTGAGTTTCATTAGCTCACGGTTATGTTTTTCAATTGCAGGTATGCCCCCAACAGCACTTGAAGGCTCATAGTGTGAGGTTGCATGCATATAGATGATATCACGCACTTATGGATGTATTAACAGATCAGAGGATCTATTTTGTTTAATATAATAATCGGTCTGGATGGTTTTTGCACCGATGCTGTAACTAAAACAGGTATTCGAAATTGTAAGCTATATGTTTGGTTACTGTTTATAGTTGTCTTGAAATCATACCCCTAAACCCATTCGGTTTATTCGATCTTGTCACAGACTGGGTCCGTAACGACATAACGTTCACGTGTCATCTGGTACAGAAATCCGGAGACGTTACAGAAATCTATGAACTACTTTACTAGTATAGCTATATGGGTTGGAATTCATGACTTTATGTATATAGTAGAGAGCTTGTGACTCATAAGTGTAGTTGTTTAATGAGTTGCTGTACTAATTAAGACTTATTCGTCATATTCTTACTCATAGTAGTGTAGAGACCACACAGAGGCTATGCAAAGCAGCCATAAAAAGAACTCATAAGAATGTTTGCGACGATATCGATATTAACAATTGGCTTTTGCTTATGTTGAACAGATACATCATGCATGCCACGTACACAGCGTTGTGTTCGCAGAATGAATTAAGCAAGCTTCATGTTCACAATGGACCATCTGTTGCACCTCGATTCAAGGTTAGTTTCTTTCCCTATTATGGTCCACAATCTACTGCATAAATCTCTTTTATTCTGGTTTACCATTTATAGGGGACTATAATAGCTGTGGATGTGAACTTCTAACACTCCTTTAAGAATAATTATATTTCCCCGGACCTTCCCGAAAATTTAAGGCATAGGAAGATAATCTCATCAAGGAAATCGGTAGATTACGACAGGTTTAGATGGTGCTTGGAGAAAGGAGGCTTGTTGTTTTAGGAAGTCCAGTTACCGCCACATCCTTGGAATTTGAAGGAATAAAAAACTCCTTGAGTTATAAACAAAATTGATGAATCAAACCTTGATCCCTGGTATGGTTCGAACTTAAATGAAATTTATAAATAGTTACCTACTAATGCTGGACAGGAACAGCTGTAATGAGCATACCAGTGAGCCATAAGGCTATAAGTAGTAGTAAATACTAGTAATGTTTTCTGTTTTTATTAACTCGTTGCCTAACATTGAAGGAAGTGGAAAGTCAGAGATATGATTTTTGCGTCTTGTATAGTGCTGTCTTGAGCTTTTGAAGCGCTATACAATGTGATGCTGAAGTTGCTAGCTTAAGCTCTAGGCAGAGATCTTAGCACTTATGGGCGATCTATGCCTTTGATAGCATTGGTCTTATAGTTTGAGGATGCTGGAAACTCATGAATTATGGGATACCTTTTAATTTAAGTTTTAGGTAGTCAAATTTATGCAGATATAAATCAATCACAAGAATCAACTAGTCATCCTAGAGTAAGATGGTGATCAATCTTTTAATGGCTTTCTACATATACGCCGCCTCATCTTTTCTAATGGTTCGTAACATTTACCCACCGACGTGGCTTGTGTGGGGAGAGTCTTTGTCCATCTCTATTAGCGATCTCAGAGTTTGCATACATGCTACCTAGTGCGTTGTTGTGGTTAATGAGAATTTATCCGCTGGGATGATTGGTGAAGGCCACTCTATCCTATCTGCAATTGCGATCTTGGGCTTAATTTACATTAAGAACAACAACAGTGGGGGCAATAATTGTAGAGAAGGCTGTGATGTAAGGCCTGCGAGTTGTAACTTACAAAGGTACGAAGCTTAGGAAAGTAGAGCTTAATTGTGGAAAAAACTCCGCTGGAATAACTTTGCCCTACTGTGTACACTGATATTAGTTACAGAGGTAAAGCTTGCAACTCTTGCAGGAATTTTAGTGCAAGAGGCATTCATCTGTGGAGCTTCTTCGAGCAGTAGTCGGTAGGTAGATACAGCTTGTGGCTGCACCAGTGGTCATTTTGGGTGTATGTGATGGAATTGAATCGCCTAGTCGTGGCGTTCTTATAAAATTATATGTCTTGTGCATCATGTTTGGGGAAGTGGATCCGTTGCTAAACTGTGCCTTTAGACATACTAATGTGCTCAAAAAGTGCAGGGCTCTGGTTTTGTTCTGTTTGGTATTTCGTTTTGAGGTGTGATATGCTTGTGTGTTTGGAGTGAGCTTGGAATGTGATTTACATCTTCGAAGGAAGCATGAGTGGAAGTGGCATTGCATAAAAGAGGTTTTCGAAGGACTGATCATGAAACGTTTTTACGACGACTTGTGAAAGGTTGGTTTATCTTTGGTTGTGTCGCTTATCTTTGCTTGTGTCGCTTGTCGTTACTAGCCGTAATTCCGGGAATGAAACGATCTTGTGGGATAAATATGTCAGCTTGGTGATATATAGGATTGATTTGGTCAAAATGTGAGGTTTACAGGTTAGTTTTGGGCAAAATGGTGATTTTACTGGCTGGTATTGTTAGTCAAGGATGCATAGAAAATTACACATAGGAAAACTGGACGAGGCCCAGCTGAGATGCTGATAGGTTCCAATGAAGAAACAGTCAGCCTAGCCCAAGTGGGTACATGTGGGCTCTGGCTAGTTGTTCTTATGAAATATTCATACGTACATGTCCACTGTCATCTAAGTGCTTAGTCGGTCTTATAACTTGTTGTAGGAATTTGTTAGTTATATTTCGCATGCGGGTTGCAGGAATAAGGAATACGATACGAGTAACTCAAAGTTTATTTTTTGGTAAAATTAGATGATGAACAACCCGATAGACTTCCAAGCGGGGTTTGAAATGTATGTCCTCTAAGAGATGATCGTAGAGGGTTCAAAGTAACAACTTTGGTTTGGATGTTATATGTGAGTTTCTGGGGATATAAGCTAAACTGTGGAATGGAGGGATTAATATTGAATAATAGACTATGTTATGTCCGACCAAAATAGACTATGTTATGAAGGTCTTAAATATACTCACCCGAAATATTTGTCTAAACTACACTATATATATCCAAGGTTTTTGCCTAAGAATTAATTTGTCAAGTTTCCAGATCTCAAACATTAATCTTGTTAATGCACGAAGGGGCCAGCTAACATTCTTGACTATGAGCTTCTTAGATTATGTTTCTATACACCAGCTGCATACTATATTACTCCTATCTTATTAACAATTGGTGAGTTGTTTTCTGGGTTGAGGAAACGTTGGTCAATATAAACTTATCTTAGTTGGAGACGCAGTATTTATGTCGTTCTTAACAGTTCAATTTCCCAGGAACATGAAGGTTCTCTTAATATAAGAGTTTATATGGATGTCATAGAAGTATGTGCACGCCATTGTGTCCCAAATGTACTGGATCCCGAAAGGAAAAAACAACAAAGCTTTTTGTTCAATCTCCGATTATAGATTAGCATTCTTAATTATCATGAATTACTTATATGGCCGGTAGGAAAGCACTAATGTGCCTAAGCCTGGAACCTTGCAACAAGGTATTAGTAATAGTCTTCTGGCTTGATGCTAGTCAGAACAATATGTCTTCGGACAGTTTAGAATATAGATCTTGAGTTAATTCGTATTCATCAAAGTTTATCCAATATGCATTTAAAACGATTGATTATGGGATCGCCGGTTAGATACGATGCTGGATGTCAAGATTGATGGCCAATAACTTTCAACTTGAGCCTTTGGAGCATTTTATATACTATACTCAAGTTCATTTTGGGTGGCAGGTCATGTGATGTGCCACCAAATTGGTGAAGTTAACCAATGGGCATGTTGCATGGAAAGGGTATTTACTAAGGGAGCACGTTTGCATCACCAGGTGTAAGCGCATTTTGCGCTTGAGACACATATACCACATTCTATATCACATATGTTTTCAATCTAAAAAGCAGATTTAGAACAAGCTGGCCAGCTAACTAGCAGATCTATGATCAATTTTACACCAGAGTACATTTATTGGATTCATGTGCAATGTTTTCCACAGTAGCAGCAGAGATATGAAAAAGTGTAGCACTTTCTAAGCATGATTCGTTGATGTTGAGGTTTAAAGAGAAGAATGAAAGAGTCGTTTAGGATTGCGCTACTCTTATCATGAGCTTGGGATTCTTGTGGTTTTTATAGATAGTTTGCATCCACAAGTAATTAGATAGTGACATGAATTCTTACTCTGTTTTCGTCTAACGTCTCATCTCAACTACCTTGCTGACCTAGAGAATGTTTTCGTTGAGATTTGAACTTATGATTAAGGTATTCTTAACCTGAATTTATGATGAGCTTTTGTTTTCTTGCTTAATAGTATGTTCTATGGATTGCTAGCTATTGTTAGTCACGCACACGATTTTTCGAAACTCGTATATGATTTAGGATATCACTATTTAGTCTGGTTAAAGATCTTTTTAATGAACTTAGCTTGAGTAATTACAGCTCCAGGAATCAGTTGTAGCTTAAGTTATCTGAATTCCTCAATGTTAGAAGTTGAAGATTCTAATTATGAACTTATGAGGTGCCAAGGAGCTAGCTAGCCATGTAAGTGATGTTCACATCAAGTGAAAAGGGGGTGAATGTATATGATATGATGGTCAAAATTGAGGGGTAAAAATCACACTCCTTCACCAAATACGTTGGGGACAGAAGAGGAAGAAGAGAAAAGCAAGGCAAGGTGGAAAGGTGAAAACCGGGTATCAAAATGGAAAGCTGGAAAAATGACCCATTTTAAATGAATATGTCATTGTAACGTGTTGTTAGAGAAAGAGAGACATTATGAGATGTATAGATCAAGGAAAAAGAGTATATAATTTAATATGCATGGAATTGAAACAGAGACTTGGGTTATGGAGTAAAAATATGGAGGGATGGGCAAGATGACATATAAGCAGAAACAAGCAGAAAATGGACCACCCACACCAAGTTCCAATGTTTCACCCCCCACACGCTTGGGTTTTGGTTCTTGAACTTTAGGACTTAAATTTCATCTGGGGTTATTCAGTGGATTATACTACAATTGTTAATGCTTGGTTTCGCAAACAAGATTGTTGCTGTCTATTTGATTGTTGTTACATGATAGTCGAATTGGCGTGAAATAGAATGCATAATTTTCCACTCTGGTATGAATGATAGCATTGGATTCGAACGACTGATTTTCTGGTGATACTTGTTATCTATCTATACTCATGCATGACTTGATGATTGTATCCTACTACAAACCCCATGGATGGTGCCATCGGAATGGATCCGAGATGGACCATATGAACCGACTGCACTGAGATAGTATCCTCTCTGCTATCCGAGATGTTACTTAGGTTCGATATTTGTATACGTTCATTTTGGTTCTTGTTTTCTGTTTTCGCTCAAATGCAACGTCTTAACTCTGCACCATGTACTTTTGACTTGTGTTTGTTGGGTAAAAATAGTACTCTTTGTCAAATCCATGCATTGTTTTCATGTAATTAAACCTTGTTCAAAGCAAGAATTAATTGATCATGATGGTGCAGTGGAGTTGGGTGGTTATTTCGACGAGTCCCGAGAGGTCGGTAGTCAAAAGGACAAAGAAAAACTACTCTACTGTACTTGTAAGTAGTAATTTGTCAAACTTTGATCATCATCATGATCATTATTCATGATCTTGTTGTTGTTGTTGTTGTTTGGTTCTCTGCAGATTGCAAAACGTGGAAGATTATTTTGACTGGCAGTTTCAGTTTCAGTTTCAGGTTGAGTTTTTGAAGTTGCATTGCATGCAAGAGTGTTGGATTGGGTGGATCAGAATTTGACTATGACGAGGGTATGCTGAACCATGGACTTGTTTGATTGATTAATAAATTGATTAATTTTTGTTTTGTTAGCCTAATTATGATATTAATAATAGGTGCATGAAAGAGTGGAAGGTGTCGGCCCAATTCCGACACCTAAAGTCCTCACCTCGTTCGACTGTTCCGATTTCCGTTTCCCACGTACATACGCCTCTCCTTCCCCTCCCTTCGTCATACCACCCCTGTTCCCGTTTGTCTCGATATATATGCAATGATTTGATCGTCTATTCTAATCTAAGCAAATATTGATTTATATTATGAGATGATCAAATATTTATTTTTATAAAATTCTTGTTAAAAATTAATAAAAATTTAAGTTGCGTATTTAAATCTCAGATCAATGAAGTAGTTTTTTATTTGTATCGTTAAAATGAAAAATGAAATTTCTTAAAACATATTGAATAATACAAACGTTTAGTGTTGCATGTATATCGGATCAAATTGAGGGGGTAATTCTTTTGACATTAAAATTTGTTTTGGATAAAATTAGGCTCGAATTATGAAATGACAAGCGTGTTATTTATAAATTTATCATGAGTATAAATGAAGTTCGAACTATAAACTTTATTCGTATATTATTTTCGTCCCATAATTATTTGAGGGACTTCATTTATTAATCTAAATGACATGATTTAAATTTTTTATTGACCTATGGTTATATTGCATAACGTTTATTATCATTAATATTTTATGATATTTTTTCAAAAAATATTTAATCGTTCCGTGATATGAATCATATCTTTTAGATATGACGATGATATATATGTTAAAAAACTATCAAACCTTATAAATTAGGAAAGGGAATTTTTAAAGGTACTACCGCGGCTAATAAAAATAAACAATGGAAATCGTGTATACACGAGCAAAAGGGTCGATTGACTGGACAATACAATGAGCTAACTCGGACGGATGCCTGCAAATCCTGCTCTGCTCATGACCACACCCCTCTGCTTGCCATATGCATGATGATTACAACCTAGGCTTTTATCCCTACCAACCTTAATTCTTTCCATCATTTGTCTATCCCATTTTTATCCCCCCCCCCCCCCTCTCTCGATTGATTGATTCGTGACATTTTACTCATCTGTCTCCTTTCTGTGTCTTCTTGTTCGTCCTTTTGCACCCACTGTACTGTTACTGGTTCATCGCCACACTCAACTGTTCTTACTGGTTCATCCACGGTAAAGGAGTGTTGACTCAATAATGATCGATTTTTGTTCAGATCATAAGTTAATGATTCGATATCTATAAAAGATATCAAAAAATGATATTTTTATAAGTATTTTTATTCCAAAATAATTATATTGTTTTATAAAAAATATGAGGAATTTACATCATCTATCATAGATATCAAAAAATAATATTATAATAAAAATAATATTGTATATTTTTTTTTTCGCATCACGTTTAACAACATTATGCGAGTTGTTGTAACACAGTCGGTAATAATCCCTTGTTAAAGCAAGCTATTGCCACTGGTAGACTGCTGGTGTTTCTCATGTTCATTTTGCAGTATGTATTTCCTCCGTCCCATATAAATTACGATATATTTTTAAATTTGATCGTTTCATATAAATTACAATATTTTCATATTTATCGATTTTTATAAGATGAAAATTATCAAATATCCTCATTTTATGCCATATTATCTCCATCATCATTTTTTTTCTCTCTCTCATTATCTATTCATAATTCTATTTTAATCTCTCTTATTTTTTTTTTCTCTATCCATTGACAAATTAAACCCACTCACATAAACAATACAAAAAAAATCATCAAATTAAAGAGTTTTTTTAATTTTTATGTCAAATCAACTTATGATAATTGTTGGTACTTGATCCATTTATCCCTTGTTGTATCAAATACTTTTCAAAGGACTAGAGTCACATCTATACGAGGTATATTGCGTATATGCAACTAGTTAGTACACCATCTCCTTCACCTAATTCAGCAGTAATCCTAAAATTCAGCCAACATTATGCATGAATATTGTTAAATATTTAAGAAAATACATATAGTTGAACATTCTCTAGTCGTTTCACGTCAGTGCCAATCTTTATCGTGATCAAGGGCGGAGCTACACTGCAATCAAGCGTTGATAGTCCCCTACAATTGATTTCTAATATACAATACGGTTTGTGACATATATTGGTCTGTTAGTGTTATCTCTCTGGGTGTGTATTTGGTAATCAATGTGTTGGTATTTCTTTACTATACAGCAATTAGATGACTCGGTTACGTGTATGTAGAAGTCCATATGTATTTGTTCAAGTTCAATGAACATGATTAATGTGTTCAAACTCTTAACTCTTTGAAATTAGAGACATGATTAACTACTAAACACCACCACTGATCCTCCAATCACCCCTACTAGCTTATCTGATCACTTGATCAACTGCCTCTAAACTTCAACACATAATTAAAGTTAGGGTTGAACTTATAAGCAACTTCATTTATTATTTTCATATTTTCATTATTTATTTTCTCTGTTTCTTGATATATGAACTTAGCTAGTAGTAATTACTCCAGTTCAAACATAAGTTTACAAAATTAAGAAAGGAAATAAATTTAAGAGAATACCTTCAAAGAAAACTCTCCCTCGAGTCAATCCAAAAAATACCACTCATTTTTCATTTGCCAAAAATTAATAAACTCACGCCTATCAAAACAAAGCCTTTGCCTCATCACTTTCTTTGAGTTCTCTTGACTTTCAAAGACCCATATTTATTTCCCCTGCAACAACCTCTTCCCCACTTTAGAATAATCCCAACCATTAATTGCACTGCAATTTTTACAAAAACCCAAAAAAATGAACTCTCATAGCAAGATACTTACTAGTTCATCTCAATCTTGCTAGCTCTCAAGAAACACAATCCTCTCTCATTTTCATTTCCCTACACCAAACACACAAACACACAAAATTCCCTACCCATTTGATTTTAGCTAAACAGGTAAAGCAAAGTATGGGGCTTGTCATCATGTACTACTAGTAGTATAAAACTAGCTCTCTCATTAATGATTCTTGTTTCTTTTTTCCTTGATCATCAACTTTTCATTTGATTAGGTTTCCTTTCTTGTTTATCAACTTATCAGTGGATTCCTCTTGTAGGTTTTGCTTATTTTACATTTATGTCCATGCAATAAGTACTTTTGTCATAATTGTGTACTTTTTTCCCTTTTTTTTTTTGGGTTTTTTTCTATAACCATGATGATGATGATGAAGAAGAACAAGAGGGTACTGCTAGGGTTCAGAGAGAAAGGAGTAGGTGAGGCAGCAGAAATCAGCAACAGCAGCAACTGGCTATAAAAGGAAACCAAGCAAAATTTGTAGTTGGAGAGTTCACTTATCCTCTCAAAGGCTGCTGCTCCAAAGCTACTTAGCTACTCCTTGAAGTTGTCATTCTCTTTTGTCATTCATTCATCAGAGCTCAGAGATCAGAGATTAAAGACAAAGGCAAAGATCAGAGAGGCTGAGATGGGTTCATCATCAAATAGACACTGGCCAAGCATGTTCAAGACCAAGCCTCACCATCATCATCATCATCTTCACCATCATGACTTGATCAACTCCAACTCCTCAATCCTCTCTTCTGCCTGCAGAACTTCACCTTACTCTTCTGGTAATTACTGATCTTAACCAATCATCTTTAATTATATTGAACTTTTAATGATTAATTAGTATCTGCAGAGTTTCTTCATTTCTTTGTCAAACTTTTTGTTAGGGTTTCTCTCTCTTTCTTCATATCAATATAGAACCACTGATTAATCCCTTTGTATGATAGAGAAACAGTTGATTTGCACAGTTAGTCATCGCGCATGCATGTATTTTACATATATTAGATTATTCTGAAAAAAAATCTGATTTATGCATGAGTTGAATTGAATTTTTATTTTATTTTTGTGTGTGTGTGTCTTTAACTCTTGATGATTTATATAGGAGGAGGTGAAGAGAGGACACCGGAGCCGAAGCCGAGATGGAATCCGAAACCGGAGCAGATAAGGATCCTGGAAGCAATCTTCAACTCAGGCATGGTGAATCCACCAAGAGATGAGATAAGAAAAATAAGAGCTCAACTCCAAGAATATGGCCAAGTTGGTGATGCAAATGTCTTCTATTGGTTCCAAAACAGAAAATCAAGAAGCAAACACAAGCTTCGCCACAACAACCAATCCTCAACCACCACAACCACCACCACGGCAGCCACCTCGCTTCCTCAAAACAATATTCCTACATACACGGCCACTGGCACTGCCACCACGGCCTTGGTTCCCTCTTCTTCCTCCTCCTCATCCGACAAGTCATCCTCGGCCTCCAAGGGATCCGATAATGTTAATGTCAAGATCGCAAATACTCTTAAGGGTCTTGGCTCTACCGATCATCTCTTATCGAGCTCCCCGACAGCTTCTGTTAATCAGAATAACTATTCTCAGACACTCAATGACTTGATCCAAGAGCCCTTTTTCCTCCCTGTTGTCCCACAGGCCGCCAATGGGGGTGTTGGTTTTGGTAATGCGACGCAAGGGTTTTGCTACGGTGATCTGATCAATGCCAATGGTGTTGTTAATCATGATGCGAATGATCAGGTGATGGCTACTGGGGGTTTCTCTAGTCTCTTGCTCGGCGAGATGATTGGCGGTGCGACAAAGAGTTTGGTTGATCATGATGTTGAGGTCCAGAAGATGAAATTTCAGCAGGAGCTTAGCTTCTTTGTGACGGATCCTACTGCAAGTGCTAATACCATTGCTGCTTCTCCTGGTGCTCCTTCAAGTGCTTCTCTGCTCTCCTCATTTCAAGGTAAGCATACTATCAATAATCTTTAGTTTGCTGTTTAATTTTGATCCATAGTATGTATGCATCATGTGATGCTATTATTATGCATGAACTAGTTAATCAGATTAAATCATTGTATAAGAATTATACATTATTGCATGAAAATAATCATCAAACAAAAATTTCTAATGATGCTTCATTGAAAAGAAAAAACGTCATACATAGCGAAAGTCTTGAGAGGCTTCATTGTTAAGTCAAGTGAAGAAAAAGGTAACTATTGTCTAGTTTATGACACAATAAGAGTAAATTAGTTTGATGACAAACGGGAAAATGGAACTATAAAAAATCTGAAAAGATAAATATTTTAATTTATATATTGTCCAAGTCTAAGTTGGCTAGCTCAATTTTTTCTTGTTCTTGCTCAAGAAAACTTGTGTAAAAATGTTGATATTGACACTAAAAAAAGGTTAATTATGATTAGCATACAAAACCATGGTTAAATAAACAGGTAGCATTTGTATTTTTATGCATGTAAGCCAAACGTGTGCATGTCGCCATTCTCCCCTCAATCAGTACCCCAACTTTGACCGCTGCTTTGTTTTCACACACACTCACTCTAATCCTCTACTCCGCGGGTGCAGGGGAATCGGACGGTGGCTATTCATTCCTGAATCTCTGCCCGAAATCGACGGTGTTCATCAACGACGTGGCGTTCGAGGTCCCAGTGGGGCCCTTCAACGTGAGGGACGCATTCGGCGACGACGCGCTTCTCGTGCACGCGTCGGGCCACCCCGTTCTCACCAACGAGTGGGGCCTCACCATTCACCCTCTCCAAAACGGCGCGTTTTACTACCTCATGCGCACCTTAGCAGCATCGGCGCAGTTTGAGAAAAGTCATGAGAGTGCAACTACTGATCTCCTTGCCTCTTGTTTTCCCCATCAGGTACCTAATTATAGTTTATGTTATGTTACAGTATATTTTTATTTAACATTATCACGTTACATGTGATATCGAGGCATATGCTGTTATTTTTATGGTTATTTATAACGTTACATGTGATATCGAGGCATTTGCTCGTTATTTTTATGGTTATTTATAATTTTGTAAGATATGGATTGATTTGTATTGTTTTGCAGATTTAGAACGGTCATGGAACTGAAAGAAACAGCTGGGATTGAATTGCTTTTGAGGCTGAATGGCTTGATTTCATCTTCTTTAGTTTGTGTTTGTGTTTCGATAACCGTAGTAGAAACTTTGCTTTGTGGAATCTCCCTGAGCTCTATTTTGTGTAACTTGTTGTTTGACAAGAGGAACATGTGTATGGATTATATATATGTAGTTAATTGGATAACTCTTTGTTTTTAAGAGTTTCTTAATCCATGATTCGGTGCAAATGTCTCATTTTATGTTCTTTTCAATATGAGTGTGAATACATGATCGATCTCCTAACATGAAGTGTTTTGAATCTGAGAAAAGCTTAACATGCTCTTTCTGATTACGCTTCAAAATCTATCAACGGAAGCAACTATTCGATTTGTTTTCTTAATCATATTCTTTAGGATGGCAGCCAATGAACGATCCGATGACCATTTTTCGTTTCGTACCACGAAACGTTACGTCTAGTAATCTACTACCATATATAGGCAGAGACAAAGTGAGACTTTGATCAACACAAATAGTACCTAATATCTTCATCGTCATCATGAGAAGGTATATATATGCTAAGTGAGCATAGATTAAAGTGTTGTTTGGTATAAATGGAACATCATCTCATGTACTTGGGAATACTGAGAGAATTAAATTCTTGCACGAATGAAGATCTATGTGCAGTTTGCAGGTCTACAGAGCCTATAGTATAAGCCCGGCCAAAGAGAACTCCCAAGTACAAAAAACGGTAATGACCCAAAACTGCTCATGATCAAAGAATATCCTTCCACAGTTCCATGCGTCAATCTTATAAGGTTTGCTTTCATGTTTGATGTTTCTTAGTGATCTGACGTTTTATCTTACTACTCCATACTCACCAGCATCCCTGACGAAGTACTCCTTTTCTTTTCTTTCTTTCTTTTTTTTTTTTTTTTTTTTGCTAATATTTTCCTCTATGGTAGCTAGATATGTAATGTGGGATTAACAAGACGATTGAGGTTTTATTTATTGCTTATGATCGATGTTTCAATTAATCATGATGTATCTCTTTATTGTAAATCATTTTTTTCTCAAAATAATGAAAATAGCAGTAGAAACTTTTACTGATTGGCAATAACAAGGACACGAATCCACTGCTGTGCGAATAGCGTTTATGGGCTGTTGGACTGAGATAACGTCCCAGAAAAAAGAGAGGATAAAAGATAAAAAAAGGAAAACAATAAAAAAAAGCCTAAGCAGTGTTGTGTACAACACAACAGGGGATCCGCTCCCCAATAGCAATGATCTAACAGTTGACTTTTGTCCATTGATGTTATCGGTTAACATTTCTTGTTGTCACTTTTGCCTTTATTACCTTTTTTTTTTTCGTCCATTAACATATATATTAATTTATATATATAAATATATATTTTATTGTCATATCAAATAATATCTAATCGTCCCGTAATATATGTTAGGTTGAAATATATAACTTACATAATTATTGATGTTTCACGATAACTTTATAAAAAAAACTATATTTGAACGTCGTTGTACGTATGTTAAACTTTATATCGACACGTATATCAAGTCAATTCTTTGTATCTTTTGTGTAGTTTTTAATTTTTCTCGTGGCCTGTATCATACAATAATGAGATGGACGCTGGAAATTCGGTGGTTGCGTGAGTGCAGAATACATAGATTTTACGTGCCCAAACGTGACAACAGTAAACACTATTTTATGATATGATCATGTAATATGAGCATGCACGAGACAAATCGGAGGAGGCAAGCCAGAGAAGGAGCTGGAAAAAATGCAGGCTTTTTTTTGGTAGTATGCAGGTTTGATTGGTCATTTCAACCCCCATACATTGGAGAAAACTCTCAACAGTGAAGGAAAGTAGCTTGGTATTTCTCAATACCTTTGAAGAAGATCCACCCTATGTCATAAGAGGCCATCTTGTTGATACTCTTCGTAATATATTAATCACAATTTTTTTTATATGATAAAAAAAACTAAAAGCAAAAGGGTTCAATCATATTTCTTTTTTTTTTTGTCTGTTTATATTGAAGAAGATTTCTCACGCATGAGTTGAATAATTATCCTTCAAAAGATGAGATGGATACGATATTGAGAATCCATATGGATAAGACCTGCAATTTAAATAAGCTAAAGATAGGATACAAATGATCAAAAAATGATTTCCACGGTAGCGGGACTGCTGGCTGAGGAGATCTTTCAATCCATCCTTAGAATTCTGTAACAAGTTTGAGACTTTGTTAGATCATGAATATACATTCAATTATTAGTCAAAGACGGAACGAATCTGATTTCGTCCCGTCTCAAAAGAAGCTTCTCTATTATAAAATAATAATTTATATTCAACTTCAATAAGGCTATCTCAGGAAAAAGTCTTAAATAAAACTATAATCTTTTCTTTTTTAGTAATCTTTTAACATAAAAATTATCAAATCAATCTCATCTGTTATAATACATTCACTATTTTATCTCACAAATACTACAGTAAACCCCATTACCATAAAAAAATATTCATTTTTTATCAAAATCCACATAAATTCAATACTCGTATAAATTATCGTGCTGTATCAAAACATTTCAATAAATATAGGACATAGGGATTATTTGTTACTCACTCCGTCCCAAAAATGATTATAATTTTTTGACCAGACACGCATGACGATAGTAGTTTTAATTGGTGTTATGGGACGATCAAACGTTGTTTTTTGATAAAATGTAATTAAAAGTTAATGATACTAAATTTCATGTACTATAACCGAGTGCTAATAAAAAAATTAAATCGTGTCGTTTAGATGAGTAATAAAACTTCTTAAATTATATATTGAATAATATAATGAGGAAAAAACGTTATAATAATTATAGGGACGAAGATAATATGTTATATTCATATATCCTCCTTCATAATAGGATTGATTTCTATCTCGATAAAATTACAATGTTGGTGTACACACGAAAAAAGATCGAGTTACAAGTCAATTATGGATAATCAAACATCATTTTATATTATTTTATAAGATTGATGTATTTCTGTAGTCAGATTACTATGGTGCTTTTTTGTGTTATTTGTTTGTTGTTTAAATGATCCCGTTTGGATCTTATTGTTAAGATAATTGATTTATGTACGGTTAACTATAAAAAAAATAAAAAATAAAACATCATGTGAAACACTCTGCATCCGGACAGTATTGGTTTTGTCACAGTCTACATGGTTATTGGGCCACAGGCTTGGGTCGTTATATACCGTGTTTGTTTTTTGTTTTTTTTTTCCGAAGTGTGGCCGAACGACGGTGTTTTATTCTAAAGGTTGAAATTAATCCCATAATCGAATTTGAAAAGTTCTTTAAAACTATGTTTTAGTGTTACATAGCATGTCCGATGTCCAGGTAAATCAATATTTTATTGTCACAACAATTTTGATTCGGCAAATCATTGATGTACGAACTTGTCTATATTTTACAACCTAGAAATATTCCATCCATTTCAATGGAAATTTAGATACAACATTTTGATTATGTGTATGTCAATATGAATTTTTACTTGTGCCATAAAACGTTCAAATATTTATTTTTTTAAAATTATTTAATTATTAATCATAATTTAGGTTTTGTGCTTTTATCTTGTGCGAATGTTGTAATTTTGTTGTATTATTATCGAAAAAAAACAAAGTCCCTAAAAAAATACGTATTGAATAATATATAAAATTAAAATATTACTCTTTTCGTCTCAAAATTTTTGGGATAAATTGACTAGACATAAAGATTTAGACAAGGATTGAATTTTGATCATTTTACTTGCTTATTTTTGTGAGAGAAGGGAGTGAAAGGTGAAAAGAATTAATGGGATGAAATGATATGATATAAAATAAGAATATAATTATATTTTTAATGACATAATTTTTTCAAATTGAAAAATGTTGCAAACATTTTGAGATATCCCGATTAAACAAAACGTTATAAAAATTATAAAACGAAATAAAATACATATTATATATTAAGATTAAGATACTTAAAACAATTTTTGTGGGACATATGATATTATTTCTCTGTCTTGAAACAGTCATATGAGATTACTATTCTATGGTGAAAAAGCTTATGGGATTATTAAACATAAATAACTACATGTGATCAGTCCCATAAGAATAGTTAAATTGGACAATCTCAACGGTATGAGAACATGAAAGCACGCATAGACACCTGGATATACACCTTTCCATCTCCTCCCTTGACGTTCTTTCCCCATTTCTCTCCTCAAATTGAATCTTCCCCCTTTCTCCTCGACCTCGATCCGCCGTCGAGATCAAAATGGCGGCGTACAGATCAGACGACGACTACGATTACCTATTCAAAGTGGTCCTAATCGGCGACTCCGGCGTCGGAAAATCCAACCTCCTCTCCCGATTCACGCGCAACGAGTTCAGTCTCGAGTCGAAATCCACCATCGGCGTCGAATTCGCCACTCGAAGCATCCGTGTGGATGATAAGATCGTCAAGGCTCAGATTTGGGACACCGCCGGCCAAGAAAGGTATCCAGAAAATGGGGAGAAATGAATACAATACCCTTTTGTTTTGAGGGTGTGATTGGTGGAATTGGGGTTGAAGTTGGGTTTTTTTGGGGTCTGGGGTTTTTGGTTTGACGCGGTTTGATCGATTGTTGATGCCTGGTTGGGATTTTGGGGGGTTTTGCGGATGATTTTTTGGGACATTTTGCGAGGTGATTTTGGGTTGACGATTAGGGTTTGAGCTGGGTTCATCGACGCTGAAATTCGTGTCTTTGTGTGTTCAGAATTCGTGGGTTTTTGCTGTTTTGATCGATTTGTTGATGCTCGTTTCTGGTAGTTCTGATTTTGAGTGCACGATATTAAACCTCTGTTCCAATTCAAAACTAATCGGTAATGAATAGAGTGATTCAGGATATATATATATATATATATATATATATGCAAGCAATTATAATATTTTTTTGCCCTACCCGATATGAGTAAGATATTCCCCTCGCCCAAATGCCTCTTGAGGGGTTCCCACACAAAACCAACACGTATTTTCGCCCTACCCATGTGGGTAAACTATTCTTCATTAATTGGATTCTGGGAATGATTATAAAAGATCGATGAAATGGGTACGAAATGGTGTTTGGATCCAGAATAGGGTCTGCGATGAACACGAATCCATGAGGCTGAGCTTTTTGTTGGATGTTCGGTTCTTGATGGCTGTTAAATTGGGAGATGATGGTTGTGCCAGTTTTGAGTGTTTTATGTTGCAGATTTGGTGATTGACTTGCTAGGTTGACATTGATTGACGCTGATGCGCTGTGGTGGGTGTAGAACTGTAGATTGCCTCCTTCGGATATGAGAATGGGAGAAATGGATTACTTGTGTAGTGTAACATTGACCATCTATGTTTCTATCTGTGGTTGTGTGTTAGTATCGTTGTTTTGTCTTTCACCCAAATATCTAATGCTTCGGGGCTGTGCTACAAATCCCCTTATCAGTATATGATGGTTATGTGCCAATTTACACTTACAAATGGCCAGCAATTTGAGCCAATCTGTTCAGACGAATTTTCTGCGCTACAGCTTATAATACTGTATTGCTCCTTTTTCGCGATAATCCTGAATCTCTCAAGAAGCTTTCTTCTTGTTTTCTGATGATGAAATGTTTCCTGTTAATGTCCCTTATATGTTCTTTTGCAAATAATTAAGTTATTGGTGAAGGTACCGTGCAATTACTAGTGCATATTATCGAGGAGCTGTTGGTGCCTTAGTAGTCTATGACGTAACTCGTCATGTTACATTTGAAAATGTGGAGAGGTGGCTGAAGGAGCTCCGCGATCATACAGATCAAAACATTGTGGTAATGCTTGTTGGAAACAAAGCAGATTTGCGTCACTTGAGAGCTGTATCGACAGAGGAAGCTCAGGGCTTTGCCGAACGAGAGAGCACCTTTTTCATGGAGACATCAGCTCTCGAGTCCCTAAATGTTGACAGCGCCTTCACTGATGTCCTAGCCCAGATCTATCACGTGGTGAGAAGAAAGGCTCTTGATATTGGTGACGACCCGGCAGCTGTGCCCAAGGGACAAACGATCAGTATCGGTAACAAAGATGATGTCTCTGCTGTTAAGAAGAGTGGATGTTGCTCGGCTTAGCTCAGAAATCAAGAGGAAGGAAAGAAGAGGGAGTTGCTTTACGATGCTGAAAGTTCTAGTCTAACTACACAAGACTGACCGAGTTAGATGTGCAACATTTCGCGCATGTTTGCATAATTTGTCGCTGAAATTCTTTTACAGCCGACATTTTAGCTTTGAGCAAGGATCAAAGCTTGGTGTAGACCATTTGATGCTTCACATTAACCTTTTTCTTTTTCTTGCATATTTATTCCCGAGCTTACTGTACTGTTCTTATGTGTTTATGTAGATATCAGTGATTGAATTCTTGTCTTGCCGTTACTTATTGTTCCACGACATGAACCAGCATTGCCTTTATGTGTTGCATTTGCGTTCTGGTGACATGGTGTATACCACTGGAAGTTAAAGCTCCAATTGATCTTTATTTAGTTGCCCATGTATTCCTGAATGAACTTGCAGCTGATGAAAATTTAGGCTTTCGACAATGGTGATGGAGTTTCCGCTGTAAAGTGTGAATGTTGCTCGACTCTGTTCTATGACATCTGTTACAAAACAAGATATTCACTGCAGGAGCCTCTGTCGAAATTTACATGTGATTTTTGAGCATGGACGAGAAAAGTCCCAAAAGTTTAGTCGGCTACACAGAAGAGGCTTATTCAATTCACGCCCCGGTCAGAGTCTGATTTACGTGTTGGTGCGACAGGATGCTACACTCGAATTCCTCATCTCGGTCAGTGACGGTCACATCTTCCTCGCACTTGTACATGGACCTGCAATTAGGATTTAGACAAGCAGAAATGATCCATAGATCCTCCATAACCACGAGAATGTTAAAAACATAACTTTTGCAAACAAGGAAATGTAAACACCATTTGTTCGTCAAACATTATCATTTGCTAACAAGCCTAGCCCTCAAATTTTACAAACACCTGAAGGAAAATGCCAGCAACCAGCTAAATATGCACCAGTGCATCAGAAAAATAAGCATACTCACGGCATTTGTAAGAAAATAAGCTGTGTCATTTGTATTTAAGCATATTCACAGCGTGCAACTCCATGATTTAGTTAGCAATACATCAAAGCACAGACATTGACCACAGCTCCTTCTATGCATCGAAGAAGACCATTAAAGGCAACAACGCACATTTCAAGATTAGCCATTTCACAAGCTGATGACCTCGAATGCCAACCACAACGAAGCAAATTGCCATCAGATACCTGATCCACTTATGTTCAGACTAGGTGAATCACTTATGTTTCATTGGGAGCAAAAACTGCTCCTGAATGTCCATGAGGAATCAATGATCTGCATCTTGAATTCTCAGATATACCTAGGCTTTTGGCTATGATGGCCTGAAATCCTGTTATCATGGTTCACTCAGGCACAGGGGTTACTTGAAGATGAGGATATAAGCCTAAAGCAAGTCGGGGATTTAAATGCTTGACCTCGTATACATGCTTTGATACCATATCGAGAAATCAACTCAACCAAAAACTTAAAACTCATGGTTAGAGCCACAATGTCTTGACTAACATAGTAACATTGGATTCGTGGATAACACAAATGGACTGAGTTAATCAATCATGAGACGCGTCAAGAAGGGTTATTTCAGTGGCAAACAGCCCCCCTCTATGATTACGGCTTCAACTTCATCTGAGAGTATCAGGAAAAAGATTCTATATTATAAATATATAACAAGGTTAAATTAGGTACGACTTGCTTTGCTCACACCCTACACTTAATCGGATTGGGTGGATTTGTTTCTCTGCTGTCCTTTGATCAACACAAGGCTTCATAAACTTGAATCCCAACTCACCCAAATTAAACTCACCGATTCGACCCAACAAGAAAGAGCGCTGACAACAAAACCATCAATCAATTCCCCCAATCAAACCCCCCAAATCATACCAAAAGATAATCACAACTAAAAAAAAAAAACAAAAAACACTGACCCAACAACCCATTGAGTTCAACACCCATCCTCATCAATCAAGCAGAACCGGAACCATCCCCATCCCCCTTTCGATCATCCCCTTCATCCCTCCGTTTATTGAAAGAAGGGATGGGATTTCCCCCTTTGACGACCCACCCGAGAGCGAAGAAAGCAACCCCGGCGAGGATCGCGGTGCCCCAGGCGTGAGAGTACCACTTGCTGTACTGCCTGATAGCGAACCTCCACTGCTCCTTCAGCGTCGCCGCGTCCGGGTTAACCGGGTCCGGCGGGTTCGGGTAACTCACTTTTTGGCCGAAATAGTTGGTGCTGGTGGTGGCGGCGTTGGGGGAGTTTGGCGGTGGCGGTGGTGCGGGTTTGTTGGGTTCCGACATGGTTTGACGGTGGTGAGTATCTGTGTGCCACTGCGTGATTGGGTTTTGTTGTCGACGAACACCGCTTGAACTTGGTTGGAGGATCTTCGAGAAACAAACCCTAGTTGGTTCGACTGAAATTACCATTCTAGTCCCGCGCTCGATAAAGGGGTGTCGCGGTAAGTGTTAACTTATGTGACGAAAGGATGGAAGTTCATTATGCTTTCATTCGATATAGGAAAACAGGATTCAGGTTGTCTGTTGTTAGAAAGGAACAACATTTGTGTTATGTCCAAGTAGGACAGTTGGATTGCAATCAAGTGTCAAAAAAACTGGACTCATGCGAGGGGTGTTTTTTTCCTTGTCGTTGGATTACAGTTGCTGTTAAACAACAGCAGAGGATCCCCTAGCAGGAAAACAATGATTTAGGGAATTAGTATTTTCAAGGTACTTTCTTTTATATTCAAGACATTATGTGAATAAGGGTTATTTTTGTCCAAAAAGATGATGTGAGTGGATGGTGTTTGATGTAACAAAAAATGACTTGGAAGTAGCATTTACTTATGGTTTATTGGAATAACAAAGCATACGAGATTTCTTTTCTTTCGTTTATTGATATGTTTAAACTCAACGAATAACATCACATGATCTAGGGTCATCTTGTATCCTATCATGGTGGCAGTATTACAAGGTCAAAATAAACACGAAAAACGATGCAATGATAAGACGTCATAATGGTGTCTTTCGATCTTGCTGAGCACCCATTGTACAGGTCCGGTGCGGCTCGTCGCTTCGTTTGTTCGTTCTCGTCGCTTCGCCTCGTGCGTTGTTTCGAATTACACATCGAGGAGGTAATCATCACTAAATCTTCCTTAAATGTCTGTGAAATGTGTGTTTGAATGCAGAATTGTGATGAATGGTTGTTGATGTGATACCGCCGGGTTGACGAGGATGTGATTTTGTGTGTATGTGATGTGAGCTGCTCATGTTTGATGGTTGTTGTTGGGTGTGAATTGGAATTGGTAACTGAAATGATGTTAGGTTTCGAGTTGCGAGTGGCTTGTTTGAGGGAATAATTGGATTGATTAGGGTGATGATGAGTTATTGAGATCATTGTCGTTGTTATTTATTGATAGTTGTCGAATTACAGGAAAAATGAATGGAGGAGGGAGAATTTCTATGTGACTTGTGAAAAATTGAGTGTACGATGTGGAATTCCCCTTTGCCAATTTGATTAATGGTTTTATACGATTTTGAAGTGAAATTTTTATAATACGGGTAACGTATTATAAAAATACTACTCCTTCCGTCCTATATAAATTATGACATATTATTAAATATGAATATTTTATATAAATTATGATGTTGTATTAAATAAAGGTTCTTGATGTAAGAATCCAAAATATCTTTAATTTATATTACATTATTTTTTTATCATTATTTTTTTTTTACTCATTCACAATTCTTTCTCACTTTTCCTTATCATCACATAGGTATTTTTGTCTAATGCAACCAAATCAATAAGTTCCTTAATTATCATGTAAAATCAACTTTTTGTAATTTATCTGAGAAGGAGTACTACTTTTCATTCATCTAAAATAATATAGAAAAATTTAAAAGTTGCAAACAAATAAAATAAAAAAATGAAGCCTCTGTGAGACCGTGACCATTGTCATTATTCTCTCAATCACCCAACTCGATTCAGACTTCAGAGGACAGGATTAGGAGGCTTGAGCAACGATGCTGCAAACTCCTTCGTCAGGAATATGCCTTCTGCATCATCATGAATCAGTTCTTTTGGAATGACATTCCAAAATTCCGCAAACCAATAATTTGTCCAGTCATCAACATACTCCAAGATCTTCACCTCATGATCAAGGTCGAAAGCTCCTCCAGTGTATTGCACTATGTCATAAAAACAAAAAAATGGCAACAGTTTGATCAACATCATCGGAGCATCAGCTCCAAGAGCCAGTATCCCGGTAGTTGTCTTTAATGGTGATTTTGTCCGGAGTTGATGATCATTGAGAAGGCTCGCCACCATCACAACCTTCCTGATTTCCATCCGCATCATAATCGACAACTTGATAATAAAGAAAAATAAGATCCCCGATGGAGATTTAAGTAATCTCTTCATTGAAACACGATATATAAGACAGGACATTAGAAGAACAGACAGGAAAAGAAGGAATGCCAAGAACAAAGAACAACAATATTTGTCTATACGGTAAATCATATTTTTCTTACGGAACTTGAAGCATACGTTCTATCTGTGGAGCTTGAACTGAACATATTTTTCTTACATTACTAGGAGAAGTTATTTTTTCTATACGGCAAATCATAAGACAAATGAAGATGGGCGTTACTTCGTACCTGTTGGGAAAAGTCGGTGTGTGGTGCAGCGGAAATTGCCCAGCACTTTTCCCTCGTTGCGCTATAAAAATAGGATAAATAAATAGCCCAAAAATAAATAGAGTCGACACCAAAATTTAACGTGAAAAACCCCTTAAAAATTAAAAGGG
>JAOVYX010021453.1:0-15736 GCA_035668315.1 Drosera spatulata
CCCCCCCCCCCCCCCCCCAAAGAGAATATTTTTGGACTACTTTTTTTTTTTTGGGAGTTGAAATATTTTTGTCATCATTTTCTGACCGTTAAGATTCTTTCTCTTCACCATTACTTTTGTATGGTTAGGATTTATCCGTGAGCTCTATGTGTGTCGTTTTGCTTTTTCCTCCCTTAGTATATATATACTGAGACTTAGGGTTAGAAAACTCTTCCAAACTTTAACAATTTCTAAGGCAGTTCCAAAATTCCTCTTACCCCTAAATTCCCTCAAACCAAAACCATCCAGAAATGGCATCATACAATAGCACTCAGACTGATTTGACTGTCAGATTTGAGAATTTCACCGGAATCACTCCGGAATTTAATGAAGCTTTGGGGATGATTAAGAAGAGTGGGCTGCGTTTTCTGCTGGGCATCACCTACAACATCTCATACATATGGGCCAATGAATTCCTCGACAATGGTCTTATCCTCAAGGACCTGAATGAGGAGGAATTCATGACCAACGTTGCCGGCGAAGACATCACCATCGACAGAGCAATAATCAGGAAGGTTTTCCACCTTTCAGAGGGTGGAGACAAAGGGATCTTAGACAGAGTCCTTGTGGAAGGCTGGAAGAAGATGATAGGGAACACCCCCATAAGGAATGGAGTTTTGTTGGTAAAGGAGTTACCAACCTACTATGGATATCTGGCATCCATAGTGAAGAAGTGTCTGCTCTGTCAGACTACTTCAGTTGATCAGATCTCGAGGTTCAACCTCAACATTGTGGCCGTCATCGTCGTTGGGGCCAAGATTGACTGGGCCTATATTGTCCTCAACCTCTGGAGGGACAATATTGGTGAGGCCAAGAGCAATCCCCGAAAGAAATCGTACATCAGGTTGGTGTCCTACTACCTGAAGAAGATGGGGAAGCTGCATGGAGATACTGGGATTGAGTTCCCCTCAACCAAGTACATATCCTTCAAACTTCCGAAGTCTGATGCTGGGTCGTCTATTGGGCAGCAATTTTCGAAAAAGAGGAAGGCTTCTGAAGGAAGAAGCAAGAGGATAGAAGACCAAACCTCTACCCAAACTTCCCTCTCTCCTCTGCTAGAAGAAGAAGAAGAAGAAGAAGAAGAAGAGGACGGAACAGACGACAACATACCTCTGATAAGGAGAAAGAGGATCAAACAAGGAGCTCATGGAATAAGAATTGAGTCTGATCCTCAGGCTCAACAGACACCTGTTCCTACACAGACTATTGCCCAATCTCATCAGACATCTGAAGGGCAGTAGAGATCTGAAGCTTCCCAACACAAGGGGAAGGGAACGGTGAGAGCGATCGACCCTACAAATGGGATGACCAAGAAGCAATTTCGAACAACGATGGCTGTCGGAATATTTGATGGAGAGACGAACAAGGGAGTCCGCTGGGGGATCAGACTTGTCATTGCTACATCCGATAGGAATGGCAGAGTTATGACCTTCCGAGAAATAAAGGATGGGGGCAGGCTGAATGGAATGGACAGTTTTTCAACGGAGGTCTGGAACCTGTTCCTCGAGAGCGCCAAGACCTCAGTGAAGAAGTTAGGGTCAACAGCACGAGATATTTTTCAATCTGCTGTTGACACCTCCAATCTCCAGAGAGGTGATGATGACAATGATGATGATGATGATGATGGCACACAGCCACAAAGGGGTGATGGACAAAGCCTTCAGGAGGATATCTTATCGCCTGATCAGCAACAACAGACAACTGCTGTGGACAGAGCTAATCAAACAGTAGCATAGACCTCTATCCATTCATCAGAGGCCAACAGAGAGGAGTAGCAGCAACAAGATGTTATCACTACAACCGAAGGTGATCAAGAACTCTGTATGGCACCTGATCCAAAGGAAGCAGATATTCATATACCATCAACATCATCACCACCACCTCCTGCCGCTGAATCTGCTCCTCCACCATCTTTTCCACGTTTTTCTAGAGAAGACTCCCAGAGTCCTGATAGAGGTTCTGCTAATACAAAAGTAGTCGAGCACTCTATATCTATAGACTCCCCCTCTCCAACTCCTACTGGACAATAGAATGCTGTTGGAGTAGTTGTTGTCTTATACAACCTCAATACAGTACTGAATGGGCTCTTAAGTAACATTGATCAGAAGCTGCAAGAGCATAAGACCAGGGTGAAGACTCTGATTCAAGAGTCTGAAGTCCGGAAAGAGATGAAGATCAACCAAGCTGTTGAAAAAGGTTGATAATTTTGACTTCAGTCTCAAGGTCTTACTCACAAAGCAGAATACCCAGGTCAAACAGAAAGTTGTGGAATCTGAGAGCCATCTGAGTTCTATTCAAGGTCGTTTGATGACTTTGGAAAAGAACTCAAATATAGAGTTCGGACTTGAGAGGGAAAGGGGGAAGATTCTACGGAAAGGACTTGAGGAGGTCAAAAGCCAGGTCAACACAGTTGTGCAGGATTCTTCATTTATCAAATCAGATATCTACACCATCAATAACAAGACTTTGAATTAAAAGAGGATATGAGGTTATTGAGGTAAGATACAACTACTATAAGTGGGAATATGCTCAGTCTGGATAAGTTGGCTTTAGATACTTTCAGGTATGTTACGAAGATTCTGAAAAGTATAACAAACTCCCAGCCTAGTTCTAGTTCACAACCACCCAAACCTTAGGATTCTCAAACCTTTTTGATTTTGTCAAAAAAGGGGGAGGAATAGAATTCTAGGGTTTATCTAAATTGAATAACTAGGAATAGATGTTTGTTTGCTTGCTTTTGATATCATGTTTGTATCTGGCTGCTTCTGCTTCTTTGTGCCTTTGTTTGATATCTGAATATAATACATTATTTTCTCTTACACTGTTCTGTGACATGCTATGACTTGGAACTGATTTTGCTTAAACCCTATACTAGATTGACTTAGGTTTTTGACAACATCAAATAGGGGGAGATTAATGAGACTAACAACATTTATATGATGAGATCTTTGATATCGTTGTTTAGTCAGTTATTACTTATGATTTGATGTGTCAAAATACCAGTTTATGTTTAAGCATATTGCCTATTATTGGAACTTGTTTCTCTTGAGTTAGTGTTCTGTTAGACCTAGGAAGTGCTTTAGATAGTCAGAGTTCTAAAGTGGAAAGGGCTTCGGTTGGAAGTGCTGAGTAAATCAGAATGGCTGGTTAGACTTCGGGTTTATGAGAGTTTGAGGCTGCGGATTCAGAGTTATGATTGAAAACTGGAATAGTTGTTTTTGCTATGGAAATGTCTGATGTGTTCCGGTAAGCTTCAGAGTCCAATGAACAGTATATGAAGACAAATTTTACAGAGTTCAGAGTTTTCAGAGGACTGGTATTTCAGATCGTCACAGGCGATTGGTGTTGAACAGTATCAGAGGCATATAACGGACTTATGTGAAGTCTGTAGCAAGAAGGTTTCAACAGACTTGAGGCAGAGTTCTAATAAAGAATATACTGAGGCCTGGATTTCTTCTACGACAAATCAACCTAACTTCTTGAAGCCTATATAAGGCAATACGCGGATGCTATTGAGAAATATACACAATACAGAAAAAAAAAAAAAAAAAGGTTTTCTCTCTCTCAACATCCGCCAACTTCCTTACTCATGATTCAAGATGCTAGAAAGCATTTGCTACTTACGGAATTTCATGAAGTTCATCATCTTCTGTGTTTAGATTACGACGCCTCGGTGGACTTCTTCTGAGAAGAATCGAAATTCTTCTTTGGTTTTGTGAGTTCTTGATTACTATTGATTTCTCAATTGTGTACAAGTGATCTGCTGTGATACCTGTTCGATTGATTATGATCTTATGTGGTCGGTGTTTAGATCCGTGGTCATCTACTTGTTGATTGATACTTGGTTTGCTGAGTGAGCCTGAAAAACTCAGAGGTTGAAGGTGAACCTGAAAACCTAACTGTAATCTTTTGATTATAGTGGATTGTTGTGCTTTACGCTGTGGGTTTTGTCCCTGTACTAGGGTTTTCCATGTAAATCGTGTGTTTGTTATTTATAGTTTTTTGATCTGTTCTTGATTCCCTGAACACAACATTCGATCGACCCTAACAAACTTATCTATACATAAGAATCTTGTCAAAATTGTCATTTCCGCTGCGATCGAGTCTTGATCACAGAATCAAGATTCTGTTACTTTTATTATATCGTATTCCCCCCCCCCTTTCCAGGCTATTAATCTTTGATTAGATTCACACTTTCAGGAAGGCGTATCATCCATAATATTTTATTATGCAAGAACTAGTATATGGTTATGATAGGAAAGGCTTACACTTAGATGTATGGTGAAAATTGATATTAGGAAGGTATACGATACTGTTGACTGGTCTTTCCTATTTGAGCTGCTTGCAGCGCTTGAATTTCCTATGCTATTCATTGGCTGGATTAGGGAATGCTTGTCAACTCTGCACTATTCTCTCTCTTTTAATGGCGGTCACCATGAGCTTATCCCAACTGCTTGAGGTTTGAGACAAGGCGACCCCCTCTCTCCATCATTATTTGTTATTGTCATGGATTACCTGACAAGAAACTCAAGCTGACTAGTCAAATGAAAGGTTTCAAGTTCCACCCATAATGCAAGAAAAATTGCATTATTAATCTCTGTTTTGCAGATGACCTTATGATCTTTTGTAAAGATGATCTTAGCACTATAATACTCACTAGCAATGCCTTGACAGAGTTTGGTGAGACCTCAGGTTTGTTTGTCAATGATGGGAATAGTTAGATGTATCTAGGAGGAGTTAAACCATAATTAGAAGCTGCGTTGACAGGTGTGATGAGCATGATAAAGGGTGCGTTTCCCTTTAAATATCTAGGGGTGCCTTTGGGTTCCCATAAGCTGCACTACCAAACTTTACTTGATAAGATGCTTAGCAGTATAAAAAGATGGACTGCACGGCAACTATCCTAAGCAAGAAGGTTTCAACTGATCAAGACTGTGTTGAGTGCAATCCAGGTATGTTGGGCTCAGATTTCCATGATCCCTAGAACTATCATGGATGAAGTTGAAGCTATTTGTAGAGCATTTTTGTGGTCACACAGCATTGAATAGGCATAGAGCCTTGGTATCTTGGAGTGAAGTGTGTAACCCCCTTCGACATGGGGGCTTGGGGATTAAAAACCTAAAAGCATGGAATATATCCCTCTTCTAAGCAGGTGTGGGCTTTGGAACAAGAAAAACAACGGTTGTTGATCAAGTGGGTCAATGACTATTACTTGATGGGTGAAAGCATTTAGAGTATAGAGGCATTGTCCTGTTGTTCTTATACCTGAAAATCACTGCTTAAAGTGAGAGATGAGATGCTCACAGTGCTGGATAGTGGTGGTTTTTGGCATGGCAGGTACAATGTGACTGAAGGCTACAAAGCATTGACCGCAAATGGGACTAAAATATGGAAGCTGGAAGTTCATTTGGGACTATGCAACCCGTCCTAGGGCTTCTGTTATAACATGGTTGGTTGATAAAAACAAGTTACGTTTTAAGCAGTGGCTGCAGAGAATAGGCATTATCCATGATAACCGTTGTGTATTATGTAGTGCCTATGAGGAGAATAGAGACCATATTTTCTTTTCATAATCTTACTCATAGGTAGTTATCACAAAGATGCTTAAATGTCTAAAGCTGTGCAACAAGGCATATGTACCTGACAGCAATGGATACAATAGTTTTCTAACATTATAAGGGACAAAACGCCTATTATGAAGAGAAAGAAGCGATGCCTAAATGCCATGATATACAAGATTTGATGGGAAAGAAATCGAAGAGTGTTCCGAAGTGAAGCTTCTCCCCCTGATGTAGTTATAAAGCATGTTATGAGATATATTGATGCATAGGGTATGTCTTGTATTGTTATTTAGGTGACACCTGTGATCTTGGTTTTGAGTCTCATGCGCTGACTGTACGGTTCCTTGTCTAGACTTTGTGCAATGTCGTCGTCATGTTTTCTACGACGGGCATGGCCATGTGGGCTTAGGCCTTGATATCAATCATAAGTTAAGGTATTGGGATAATTTGATGCTATGAGTATATGTAATGGAGTTTTTTATGTTTTTTTCTCTATTGTGAGTAATAAAAGTTCTTAATGCTTCCTAAAGAAAAATAGGCACAAGAACCCCTGAACTTTTGGATCAAAATGCCTCGGTTAATTTTTTTCTTATACCGTTAATAGAAAACTGAAAAGTCATAAATAACACAACCCTTAAGGCTTTCTTTGTGAGTACAAAATATGAGGGCAGGGGAGGGAAATGGAAGGATTGTAACGAAAGTATTGTAATTTTGTAGGGTCTGTAAGTTTTTTACGAAGGATAGGAGAAGTATTTGAGAGTAAAATAGGGATGATTTTGGACAAAAAAAAACCTCTCAAATTGACACTCTATTTGTGAGTTTCATAGGGAAAAAGAAAAAGAATGAAAATGATAGGTTAGAAAGAAAAGGATTTTGTTTTAATTATTTATGATTGTGAGTTTAGGAAGGAAAACTAAAAAGGATTCCGTTGCCTTACTTGGGAGTTGACAAGAAAGAAAAATTTAATGTGCATATTACTTATTTAACCCCAATCTCACAACAATCCAAGACAAAACTATGAGGGTAAAGTTACAACAGTCAAAATATTGTAATCAAATTTTCCATTTCTCCCAAATCCCACCACTTTTGAAAGAAAAGTTAAGAAGGAAAATATGGTTTGCTGTTCCTTCCAATTTCATCCCTTTTCATTCCCCTTCAAACTCACAAGCATAACGCACAAAAGAAAATAATCCATTTTTCTTTTCTTTTTTTCTTTTTTTTCCTTTCACGTTTCTTCCTTTCAACAACTCACAAGCGTAGTGTGAGGGTTTTAGAGGGGAGGGGAGGGATAGTGGGTGAAATGATAAAATCATCGTCTCCTCCAAAACAACAAAATTTTCAACATTTTAAATCTAATCACAAAATGATAAACTTCACCACATTATTTTCCCTTCTTTTTAAACTCATAACATGAGAGACTAAAGTACTCTAACTTTTCTTCCCAAACTCACAAACAAAAAGAAAGTAAACTAATTTATTACACTTACTTCGATCCAATTTAATTGTAACACGAAAATTTAAACGAGTGTTTTTGTTAAAAAAAAAAATATTTTTTGAGTGATAATAAGGTTTATTATAATATTTATGAGAGGAGATAGTGTTAGTACTGTAACAGATGAGATTGATTTTAAATATTTATATATATATATTAAAAGGTTAAATAAAAAGAATAATATATTTATGAGAAATATGCCAGAACGGTGCTCACCGTACATGTGTAGGTGTCGCTTGACAGTATATTAAAACCCCATTATCATTATTGTCATACTTTTCTCCTTTCGACCCCTTTTTCGTCTAATCATCTTATTCATTCCTTTACGCTTTTTGAATTTATTATTTTCACTCTCGACTAATAGAAGATCAGGTCAACAGGCATGCTCGCATAAAATATGTATGATACATTAACCAGTGGAGATTCGTTCCACTTTCAACATGAGACCACATCAGCCCGTCGTCGACTGGCTCCCTGCAAGCAAATGTCCAGCACCCGTGTTGCCAGAGGGCTAAGTCCTGCCTCAATCCCGGGTCCCTGCAAACATTTGCCCAGCAACCCCTAGTGACATACCTGCAAACACTGTCCAGCATCTAGGTCGCCAGGAATAAGAAAAGACATCCTATTCCCCTAAATGGTGGGACCCGTTATTGTGAAAAGTTAATTCCTTCCGAAACATTTTTATCCTCCTTTTTTCAACCATGATCCCACCTAGAGTCTTCTTTTCTAGAATTTTTTTTTCTTGTTTTTTCGTGAGTTGTGGACTTCTTCCTTCCTCTGTTTCCTATTTCAACAACTAACCGTTTGGTTTTTGCAAAGGAGCAGGCGGTGGCCACCGTCTATTCCATTAACTCATACAATTAAATTGGATCGAACAAAGTACTTTCTTTTTCTTTCTTTCTTTCTTTTTTTTTTTATTGGTCCAGAGGAAGCACTTTCTTTTCCTTTTCTATACTTCACCTCCTTTTCCTTTCCCTTTTTTCCTATTAAAATTCACAAACATAGCCTAACATTATTCCGTCTATGTCAGTTATCATACTTCCACCACCAACCACCATGTTCTCAACAGAAATATTGGGCATAGAAGATGACTGACTACTTCATGAGGTATTTTGATTTTGATCTCCTAAACAAAGAAGTTCAAGATTGAGTGCTAAGTTTGTACTACCATTGATCTAACAAGAAAATTATTCATCATTTGTAAAATAAATAAACTAAAAAAAAGTTGATGAAAATTGGATTATGAAGAAATCAATACGAGATGGAACCGAAGCAAGATCAATCCACATGTTTCAACACATGAAGTAGCGTGTCTTTCATGCAGTTTCAAGCTTGATGAACAATATTTGCTTCCCTTTGGCACATTTCATGCAACGACAAACCAGAAACCCCATTCGCTAAAGCGATTTGAAAAAATAAAGAAAAAGGTCAATTACTGGACAATTAATCGTATGAAGTTGTCCTCAATTGAGCTAGTCGAATATCAATGAGTTGAATAAAAAAATATGGAGAAAAAAAGTGAAACAAGAAAAAAAAAATCACAATGCAAAAGCATGATGTTTGATTATGCGTGTGAAAAGTTACACCGTTTTCTTACTTTTAGTTACTTGTTTTTGTCTATTTTAGTCTTAGTTTAAGTCGTTTCAGTTTTTTTTATTGTTAGAGCATCGATACTGCCGTATTTCTTGTTTTTATAACAAGAATAAAGAGTATAGCGTGATTTTGACCGTAAGCTACGTGAAAGGAGAATTGAAGATGATTTTCTGAAGTTCTGGTTGATCATGAATAAGTCGAGACGTGTCTACTGCTTTTTGGAGCTTTTAAATCAAAGTATGCAAGTTTTTGAGTGAGCACAAGCTGTGCTTGATGAGCACAAGCCGTGCCACGCACCTTTGTGGAGTTTTCTAAGCATGGGCTATGGAGGCGTGTGCATGGGCCGTGCGCAGTGAGCATGGGCCATGCCACCTACTCATGGGCCGTGCGCAGTGAGCATGGGCCATGCCACCTACTCACGGGCCGTGCGTCCCCTAAAAACATTACAATTTTATCTTGCTATTTTGATGGGATTTTGGTTATATCTCATCTCCTATATATACCCACTCCCAAAGTTCGAAAATGATGATCATGTTATCAAGTTTTTTCATCAAAGACGAGACCGGGATGACGACGAATTGGCCTTCTCTTTACGTCTTTGACGAGAAGTTGATCTCAGACGGTGCATATCTACGTTTTGTTGGATCACCATCATAGCGAAGTTGTAATCGGCCGTTTGTAAACCAATTTTCATTGGTCCTTGGGTTGATACTTTATCCTTAGTTGTGTTGTAATGACTCATTTCAATTGTCGGTTGGATTTGTTATTTTCATTCATGACTATTATAGCGTAAAACCTTAGTACGGCGTATTAGTTTGATCTTTTTCATGAATTCTTATGAGACGTGATTTCTGTATTTACTAATTTCATGTTCTAGACTTATGGTATCATTTTCATGTGTTGATGTATTCTTAATTGCATATTCTTGTGTTATGATTGATCACCTTAGTACATAGAAGAAGCATGTATGCAATCAACCCACTCTCTTTTGACTGATTTGTGTAGCAAGTTTATAAGTTAATGTCATTATCTTTTGGTTAACCTATAATCACATGAAAATGAGTATAATATAGTGCTAATCTATGTTAGGTTACATTATGAGGTGCTAGAGAAAGAATCATAATGCGATATGTTTAGTATATGTTACATTCTTTTTTGGGCATAGAGTAAAACATGTTAGTTTGATTAGAGCATGCTTTATGATAACCAATAGTTTTATCGATAACTTTCTTTTGGTCGAGCTTTATTATGAGCACCTATCATAAATGAACATGAGATGAAAATGTTAGTCAATGATTCACCCATGAAGAGTGATAACTATGATCGCCATACACTTTATCAACTTTGATAAGAACATCTTTAAAACAAAAATCAAAAATCTTTAGTTAAATTGTCTTTTCTCATTCTATTCTTGTTACCAAAAAATCCCCCCCCCCCCTTGTGAGATCAAATCGTGCTCATCACTCCTGCATTATTATAGAAATTGTGAAGTGTGAACTAGTATTATTATTTTAATTTGTAATACCTTGCGACGGGTTTTATCAATTTAAATCAGATCAAGAAGATTGATTGATTAGGGTTCTCACTAATCAACCAAGACTCAAAATCAATCGTACTAATCCACAACAAAAATAAAACCAAACCAAATCGATTCAAATCGAATCAGATTGCAACAGTAAAAGTTGAATCGAATCAATCGAGCATTGATTCAACTGACCCAACATATTGTTTCGAAGATCTAGATTAAATTTGCAGATTTGCAGAAGAAATAGAAATCAAAATTTGTATGAATTGATTATGACAGAGGGAAGAAAAGATATTAGGTTGCATTGTGAAGACAAAAGGTATTATTGTCACAAAAATAAATTAAATATTCATTTTTTATTTTATCAAGTCAAAGTCAATAATGGTACAAGAATTTCTTCTACCGTCATTTTCAACAGAGAAATTAACAAAGTCATTTTAGTCCAAAAAATACGGAGAAATTTCTGCCTATTTTTAAAGGTGTTTGAATATAAATTCGGGATAGTTGGAAGGGTTATATGTATTTTTCGAGAAGGCTATTATGTTATTTCCACATTTACATGGCACGCAGTTGCCATATAAGTGCAAAAATGGATCAAATCTCAATTTTGCAAATAGATATCTACCATCAAACCTACACAACAGAGTCTAGTCACATTGTACATAGGGCATAAAGGTGATAGCTGCGTTATGCTGTTGTTGCAGGTATTCTGAGAAGAGAACAAGGTATGTGTGGTTAATTGTGAGGTAGGGTAAACATACTTGGTCCATAAAATGTTCGAACATGTAACAATCATGCATTTAAATTGCGATAGACAAAACGAAAGATGGACTCACTATGGTCATAACATCTTTCAAATTAGACTTGGCTTTCGATAGGTATTATCTTGAGCATGAGTTTTGTAGATGGTTCAATATGTTTTGAATGCATGAAACATGACCCCGAGAGTATCACTCGAGAGTTTCTAACATTAAGAGACTACCTTCCTTGTGCGTACTTATTTGGTCACAGTAAAAGGTCCGGTGGACCAAAAGCAAAGACACACAATTATCTAAATGTGGAAATGCCTAATTGCATGATCGCTACATTGCCTTCAGATGCATGGCAACGTTAGACAAAACTTTCGACAAAGACGATGATAGTGTTTGTGTCCTAGAAACCAATGTGTTGGAACAATTGGATTTATTTTAAGCAATAATACATGCATATTTATTTGTTCATAAAATGAGTGGCATTATTTATCTGATTGTTATAAGATAAAGTCCATGAAAATGTTGTGCTGTGTAAAGGAATTGCATAAGGGGTTATGTATATTTTGAGATTCCTGTACACATTAGTACTCTTCCAAAATTATTTCTGGTCGATGTCCTTTTGTATGAATACGGATCTAGATTAGGTCTGTTGAGACTAGTATATCTAGAACCAATTTATAGGTGCTTGTTACGAGACAAGTTGACTGAATGAATCCAATATAAGAATTCCATATAGAGATTTACTTATGACTACCCTAAGTATATATAGGGATGATGTTCTAATTGTTTTAATTAGCATTGAAGTATAAATCCTTACGCAAGGTAAAATGAGTTTGAAAAGAGTATCAGAATCTCTGTGCTATTATATCTAATGGGAACATGATGAAGGGAATGAACTGCATAAGTGGACTGCATCAAAAGGTTAGTCAAATTATTTGACATTTCTAAACATTTGGGTGATCATGATATGTTGCTACCTAAGCTAGATATCACTCATTATATATGAGTACGGAAGTTTTTTTTTTTTTATGACGAATGTGTTCGGAACAATTCACGCGCACCTCGACTAATCCTTCGGATATTGACAAGGATTTGATCTTACATAATATGATGTATATTGTGATATGAATTGGGATATAAATTAAATATAGTTGATCCAAGAGGTGATCAATGCGAAACCGTTGTTTTAAACTTGGTGTGCATTAGTATGTCACAAATATATATATATATATATATATATGTATGTATGTATGTATATAGTAGATCATTGATGTGACGAGTCTAATATTGATATCATGTACACAATTTTAAATATGATAAATATGATTTTATGTGAATCATGTTTTATATATTTGAAATTTATATGATTAAATTGATTGGAACTATCTGATGTTAAAAAGAACGTGTGTCAAAAGCTTGCTTTGAATTATTGTGAATAAGCTTTGGTCATTTTAAAAATACGGATAAGTTTGTTCACTTTTTTCTTTTTCTTTTCTTTGGAAAGGAAGATTATCTCTCTATAAATTTTCATCTATTTTCTGCTGGAAGATATATATGAAAACACAGGGTGAAACACTGAGAAGAACAAACGTAGGTTTAAAATGTAGGCCTAAGTGTTGACACACTAAAATTCATATCACATGATTGGACGCTAGACGATTGGATAGCTCATGATTTGACGTCAACTATAACGAGATTTAACCACGACAACGAGGTTTTTCATCAAGAGATTATACTTCATATCGTACTTCTCTATGATTAATCATTGCGATCTTGGATATATAGGAATCATAAAATTTAAAATTTTTTCGCTGCGTACACATGTTCTAAATACTGTATGATTCCTGACAGGTGGACCACACCCGATACATATATTATTAACTAGTCGCTTTGAAGCACGGCAAACTGCGACAAAAGATAAACGATATGACAGAATATTATTATCATTTAAAAATTTTAATGGATAATCAAGTAATTTTATTTTATTTAAACCAACAAAATCTTATCCAATTAATTTATAGCCTTTAATGATGAATTGAACGATAGAGATTAAATTTTGATCAAAAATTAATATCTCAAATCTAATATAAAATATTTGAATCAAATAAAAAATATATAATAATTAGATATGCAAAATCTTTCACAAGAAATAATTATAAGAAATCCTAACAGTTTTAGATATAAAATCGTCTTTTAATATAATAAAACAATAACTCAAAAAAATTTATTAGATTCAATATATATTAATTTATATAGATACATTTAATAATATTTATTTATATTATCTTTATTCATCTCGTGCAGCGCATGGATCAGTAATCTAGTATATATATCGTATTACTCAGTCATTTTTAAGCGCGGAAAACCGCGATAAACCGTGGAAAATCACATCAAACGACGAATGATATGACATGGTATTATTATCATTTAAAAAATTTAATGGATAATCAAGTAATTTCATTTTATTTAAACTAACAGAATCTTATCCAATAAATTTATGACCTTTGATTATGAATTGAATGATCAAGATTAAATTTTTACGATATTAAATTTAATCTAACTATTTGATCAAAAGTTAAAAAAATCTAAACAATCAAATCTATAATTATAATTAAAAGTTAATATCTCAAATAATTACATTAATGATTTAGAACACAAAAGTAAACGATAATATTTAGGAAGATCATTTACTAAATCAAAAAAAAATCAAAATATTCAAACATTATCTATTTAAAATAAAATATAAAATAGATCAATGTCTTTCTAAAAGAAAAATAGTTATCCATATCACATAAAAAACAAAAACAAAAATTCTTTTAAATTATAAATTTACGAAACATTAATCTTTTGATTTCTTTATGACACAAGTCATTTAACACTATTGTTTTATTATAAATTTTTATCCCATACAACGTACGGACTAATATTCTAGTGATTCCGGAGTGGTCGAACCAATTTATCAAGCATACAATTCTATGACACTTTAACTCTATCCTCCATATGTATGATGAATGGAAATTTCTCCAGGATAAAAAGTTCACATGGAACCAGAAGGGATGAACCACTAACAAGAGATGACGCTGCACTCAATATTTGGACCAACACTATGAATTGCCAAATGCAGCAAAGTCGATATCATACGAACAAATACTTTTAAGATTGTACTCCAAAACTGCAGCAGTTTCAGGAGCCGGAGACGGCCCCTACCGCACGAGTTCCTCCACAGGAACTCAACATTTACTACAAAACAGAGCTCACAAGGAAGCAATGGAAGCTCATGAATCATACCGATGAAGGGCCAGCTTTATATGCTATTGCTATTTCAACAAAGAAGTCCCTCTTCAAGAGGAAACGCTACAGTTGCGTGTCAATGAAGTAGGGGCAATGAACATCATTGAAAGGAATGGACATTGTAGTTTTGAGGGCTAGACTAGTAGTCAACAATGAAAACACTCCAGTCTAATGTACACTTGAATGATGAGCACTGTAAGCTCACGAACAATGTTAAGAGGCCGGGAACTTGAGATGGTTAGAATTATCAATTTCAATTTCCTTACCCAGAACAACCATTGTCAATACCGGAACAACCATTGTCAATGCTTGTAAGGAACCACAGAGCTATTGGAAAGGTTCCGTGGTAATAAAATCATGGTTCATAAAAATGATATGGATTAACGGAGACCAGAGCAGCATAGTAGAATGGCGATGGATAATTGATCCTACCTTGAATGCCTAGCAGAGGTGCTCTCTATCTGCAGACAATTTGTTCCTTGAGATGAAGAAGTTGATGACACTGGAGGTTTGGCGAAAGATTTCAAGATTAGCTTCATGGTGTTATTCCGAGGTACTTGCTTCTATGATGGGAACAAAAACGGATGGATATTCGAGCACGATGGCCATATCCCATCGAGGAGCTTGCTTCTAGAGAGAGCCTCACGCCGAGATATATATACAAAGGTGATCAATCAATCAAGAAAATGACTTTCAGATGTCAATAAACAGCAACAAGACTTCGTGAGTCTTGACAACGACTGAGCTACATAATCTAGATGGAAAGAGGTTTGGCAAAGAGATCCACATCCACTATATATATGAGCAATGGAACGAGCTACAACAATCTTGAAGAAAAAACGATGGTTCGCAAGACATAACTCACAACATTCTGTCCAGCAATTTCCTTGCATAATCTTCCTAACACTAGCATGATCGTGTTCATCCACATCCCCAAGTGATCAACCACATAAATCATCGAAGAACAGTCCAACCAGGTCCAACATCCTCATAACCAAGTCCTAGTTCATCAAAATGACTGCTCTCTCATCCTTAGATATATGAACGAATCAAATTACTCCGACCCTACAATAGAAAATTACTACCATTCAAGTGCAATTAACGACAAGATCATCAGAATATGGTAGAGTACATCAACATACATATATGTCCCTATCATATCCAAAGATTTACACATAGAATCATCAACAGGACGACAATCAATTTCCAGCATGTTCCACCAAAATCAATGCAACTAGAGCACATCATCTAAGCAGAAATAGTGCATCTAAAGCATACTTACAAGCTTACCCAGATCAAGAATCAAGCCCCCGCATTCGGTAAAGCTGCCATGAAAGTGTTATACGAAGAATCCAGATCGAAGAGGAGCTGGCGAACCTGCTGCACCGTGAGCTCATCAGATGCCCCCATCTTCGACAACCGTCCGATCCATTCCTTCATTTTTGTCTTCCCCTCAAAGTCCGGTGGAAGCATACTAAGCTTA
>JAOVYX010021454.1:0-15734 GCA_035668315.1 Drosera spatulata
TCCTTCAACAATGTCACACCCTTGTAGCTCTTACTCACATTCTCTAACCGAACCCCAGATGATATACTTGAAGCGCCAGAATTAGACCCTTTTGACCCTTTTTTCCCATCCGAAACCCCTTTTGAACTCTCAGCAAACAAGGACTCATAATCTTGTACATCATCACTGCCCTCAGAAACTGAAGAGGACTCTAGGGTTAGGGCAGATAGCTTGGAGGGCAAATGGGTCAAATTGTGAGGGTTTGAGGAGGAAATTGAGGTGGGTTTTGAGGGTTTGAAGAAATTGATGAATTGGGTTGGTGAAAATGGAAAAGGGTAGGGTTTTGGTGGGGATGTGAAGAGGGTTGAGTGGAGCTTGATTGTTGCCATGTGTGGGATTCTCAGCACACCATTGAAGTGGTGTGAGAGGGCAAAATTGGGTGATGAGATGAATGGAGAAATGAGATAGGATTAGAGGGGTTTGAGAGGCGGAGAAGTTTTCAACTCATGCAAGTCGACTCGACCGTGAAAAAATGTAGGGGGGAAATCAATTTAGAACAATGTTTAATCGCAACATATTGTTTTCTTTATTTTAAAATTATCATAATATTTTGATTTATCACGTTGATATAAAATTTAACACGTATATAATGATGATTAAATATAATTTTTTATAAATTTATCGTGAAACATCAATGGTTATGTAAATTACGTATGATCAAACGTGATTTTATATAAAAACGAAACTTATATTCGTATGTATAGAATAATACAAAATACATATATATTGTAATTATTATGAGACGAAAAAAATATCATCCTCTAAAACAACATTCACAACATATTATCGAATATTCTTGCATATAGTTTATGCCTGGTATATCAAAGCTGTGATAAGTGAAGAAAAATCTCATTGAAATTGATTTAACAAAAATTATCGATAAGGTGTAGACCTGATCAATAAGATCCACCGGACCATGAGATTGCAGCCACATTAGAACTTTCCTTTGGGACATCTTCCTTCGCTTTAGCAAAATCAGGGGACGATATAAAACAAGACACATTATTGAACACCATTGCACATAATTACTAAATAGACTGGATCGACTGATCCATATATTAGAGAGGAGCATAACTATAAAAGTATTAACAGTTCAAAAGTATCATCAAACATTCTGGCTCCGCCCCAGCATCCCAGCCTCATCTAGCCCAGACGATGCCGATAAATTGCATCTAACAGGACAAATTGTAATAAGATACATCTGGCATTCCTAGAGGTCAATAAATACAACAGAAGTTGACAGCCAGCGAGAAACCGGACTTATAGACACGGGCATATTTCTAGTATATGAGAGGTTGAATTCAACTAGTAGGAAACAACGGGTGAGGTGATACAACTACAAACTTTGAACCTCATATGATCAAAGATGCAAATAACTAATATATCGCGTTGATTCATTGTGCAAAAACCTATGGATACATTAGAAATCTACTCCAAGACAGAAGCTAATCCAGCTGAATCCGGAAAGCAAACTCTATGAAAACAGAAATATTCCGACAAAAACGAATCATGAGTAATAGCCAGATTGAGCTGTGTCATTCAGATTTAAGGGGTTCTCGTATTGCGCTATCACAGCTTCTTCAGCAATAATCCAGTCATTGCCGTCTTTATCAGTCTTTGTATGGCAGCTCTGCGACCAACGAAACAATAACACCAGTCAATCTTAAGCGTGCCAAACATATTTTCTCAACATAGAAAATTTTGTGCCAGTATCTTAAGAGAAAGAAAAGGTCTGGTGATCACCTTTTGACATGTATATACAACAAGGGTCATCCAGTTCCAGTGATCTAACAGATCTTTTTGCCATTTAACGGCAGCCTCTTGCAGAAAGTACAGTAATGGAGGCATGAGCTGCATTTCGTAATGCCTTGATCCACCGCATAGGCTACATGCACCCGGATCCCCTAATTCTCCTGTTGCTAGCAATGGTCTTCCGCCGAAGGAGTATCTGAACGTAAAATAAGAATGTTTGAAAGTACATTAACATGAAGTTGTCAACTCCAAAGCAAAAATGGCTCAACCAGCCTGATGCATGCAATACTAACTACGACAAAATTTAAATCTTGGAAAAACAAGATACGAATAGCAAGTCGACAACACAAGATTGAGATAAGTTTTACAACAGTCACCTCAAGCATTGCTCCGGATAAGCATCTATCCGCTTCTTGAACTTCAGGTAAGTCCTATCTGCATTAAGAGCTCTATCATACTCATAACCTTCGGGTTCCCATGTTTCTTCCTGTGACTGGCCATCATCGGCATCTCCCTTGTCCTTGATTGAAAGGGAAGAATAGATTGGGCAAAGAGCCGTGTCATTTTTGGAGGATTTTTCCTGCTCCGTGTATATGTAGAAGCAGGGAAGAACTGTAATGACAAAGATGTCTAATCAGATGGCGAACCAAGACATCATCTCATAGCGTTAACCTTTCAGTTTAAGAACCTCAAAATAACAGCTCATGGAAATATACAAACAGATGGCAATGCAAAAGTAATCTATCCTTACAACTAGTTCCCCAAGAAAGAATGTAGCCAGAACTGATTGAAATCAAAAGAGCATATACAGTTGTCAGATCATAGACCAGCTAAGGACCCAAAGATGAATCCAGATGTGTTCATGGCCAAGGAGATTGGGAGAGTTATAAACTAATAGTTATCTTATTTTATTTTATTCACTTTTAAATTTCCTTTAAGAGGTTAATATATCATACTCGAAGAGCAAATAGCAGGACCCCAGAAAAAAAAAGGAAAAGAAAAAGAAAAGGAAGTGTGGGAAAAAAATTCAGTTGCAAGGAAAAGAAAAGACTAGACAGGTTTGAGTACAGATTCGTGCTAGCATTTAGCAAAAGTACAGAGCCCGCTAAAATCAAACCAAGGGAAGACAGTCACCACATGCACCGCATACAGTAGATGTGGTTTAGGTGGCAAAGTTTTTAACACCAATTTGACATGGCAGGACACCACAGAACTGCCGACAATTTTTGGAATCACCACAAACGAAAGAACAAACTACTCAATATGACACTGACATTACCTCGATTTTTAGAAAATTCTGCTTCTATGGAGCGTGGTACTTGGTTTTGAGTTTTTTGACTACTCTCGACCTCTTTCTTCACCTCTTTCTTCAAATTTTGTCTAGAGGAACCAGAAGCAATACTGCCAGCTTGTGAAAGAGCCTTTCCCAATTCCTCCAAATCCATATCATCGTCATCGGTTAAATCATCCACTCCTCTGGATGCAAAAGAGCAGGCATCATCCCACCATTTTGTGTTAGGAACAGTTTCAGATGGTACATCCCTGCTTGCTGTTTGCTTTTTGACGCTCTCAGGATCGACATTGCTCTCTGATTTCTGAACACGAACAGCACGCCAGCTGCATTGTTACCATCTAAGTAAATGTATGGACGAACATGTACCGAAATATTCGAGTAAGTTCTTGTTTTGCAAAGTCAAAACAGGCCTCAAATAAAGAGAGAAACCCAAAATGCAAAGGTAACTCTGGGTGAATTATTATAAAAAAAATATTGGTTTTCCTTCTTAAATAATACCTTGGGTTTTACACAACATATATGCAGCTATTCAGCAGACACAGGAAGGTCATACCTCCGGCAAAGCAAACCAGCGCAGCCAAAAACATAGATTACACGCTCGTTGATCTTTAAATTCACACTAGAAATTGGAGCATACACCTACCAAAATCAACCAAAGAAGTAGCTTCAGTTTAGTTCAGAAAATCAAATTCAATAAATATTAGCATTGATATAGAGTTCCCAAAGCCAAACCTGTGAAATGAGACACATCCCACATCCACACGAACTGCACCATAGCACATGAGATGTTAAAAATGACTTTGGATATGGCCAATCCTTCAGGGAAGAGTCATAACTGAGTATGTTAACGAAGAGAAGCTTCTATGTAAACTGAGTTTGAACAAGGGATTCAGGTTACTTACCGGAAAACCGCCAACTTTTGTTGTGTGGTGATCAGAGGTTTCAAGTGCATTATCCGCCCATGCACCAGGCATGCCAAGAATTACTTCTCCCATGGCTAACCTATCAATGAAGCATTATAGAATGTATCAGAAGGTGCTGCACTAGGCTACAAGCTGAGATCAATCACAAACCACATTCATCATAGCATAACTTATCCTTCACTTGATGAACTCACTCATTGAAAAGCAAAAGAAATGAGCACGCTGGCGCTAGTGCAGATAGACAAAAAAACAATATACACAAGTGCAATTCTTGATCAGTCATGAAGAAGAATACCCACCTAAGCCCTTGATGCTGAGGTTATCGACTGTTTCACGTCTCCGACAGACATGTGCTACACGGACCCAATACAAGGGTCCTGCTTCCAAGTGAGCGGATAGGGATCCAGGAACCCAGAATCGGGATATCTAATATGATGAAGTCCCATATGCATGATGTTATGTGAAGATTAGATTTAAATTAAATCTTGAAGATTAGATTTAATTAAGTCTTGAAGATTAGATTTAATTTTGGGAAAACTCTCTGGTTTACAGTCAGTCATGCTGAACTTCTTCAACACTTGATACTCATTCAAACATCAACATAGAACCTCCAACCAACAACGAGTACACCCACGCATACTGCAAGGAAAGAGGCAAATAGTTCAAGTGAGACGGCTCCACCATTACTCCCAGAACACAATTAACAGAACAAATGCTCTGAGCACAACAACAATGAAATTCATCCCATTTTGACAGGTTATGACACGGAGGATAATATCAGTGGGACACTGTTTGGGATAATAAAGTGTCCCATTTTTGCAAATAGTTTCCTCTGTTTATTGCTTCTCGCTGTGTCAGTTGGTATCAGAGCAGGATTTCACCTGGAAGATGTCACAAAACATGGAAAGAAGTACTCATCCCTCTGTCGATGAACAAGGGATGCAGGCTGTTTGGACAACCATGCAAGAACAAGAAGCAGTGCAAAGAGGTTTAGTAACTAGAGTTGATAAAATGGATCGTACTCTAGAAACTATGAGCAAGGTGCTTGAGAAGATCAATGACAGACTTGAAGTGATTGGTCTTGACCAGAATCATGATGACAATAGACACTCCGATGGGGATTCGCCCCGCAGGAAACTTGTTACTGGACACAAGGCCAAGATTCGTGGAAAACGCAAAGGACATCTTAGCGAATCCGAGGAAGATGGAGAAGACGATGACTTTGAAGAGCTAACTCATGCAAGGGTTAACAAACAAAACCGTGGAGGAAACCAAAGATACAACGGGGAAGACCATTGGCAGAATGATTTTTGCCTCAAAGTTAACCTTCCTAGCTTTGATGGAACCTTAGATATTGAAGGCTTCTTGGATTGGATAACAGAAGTTGATCGCTTTTTCGATTACATGGAGACTCCGGAAGCAAAACATGTGAAGTTAGTGGCGTACAGACTAAAAGGTGCAGCTTCGTCCTGGTGGGAACGACTACAAGAGAATCGGAAGAGAGAAGGAAGGGGACCTGTTAAGACATGGTATAGCATGAAGCAATTGTTGAGGGGTCGGTTCTTACCTGTTGATTATGAGCAATACATGTTCCAGAAGTATCAGAAGTGTCATCAAGGGCAAAAGTCAGTACATGAATACACTGCAGAATTTCAGCGCCTTTCAGAACGTAACAACTTGATGGAGACGGAAGGTCAACAAGTAGCAAAATTCATTGAGACCATCAATAAGAGAGACAATATGAGTATAGACGGTTGTGGCAGTTTCTCAAGTAAGGAATATGGCATTGAAGGCTGAAACTCTACAACAACAAAAAATCAAGTTTTTATCCCATCAAGTGGGGTCGGCTACATGAATACGATGACGTCATTCCAATCTGTCATATACATCATCTTCTGTAAGATTATAATAGGCCATATCATACTTCAAGGTTTCTCTCATGATCTTTTTAGGTCTCCCTCGCCCTCTCTTGATATATGTTAACTCCCAAACTTCACATCTCCTAACAAAAACTGTGACTGGTTTCACATGATCATATCATCTTAGTCGTGACTCCCTCATCTTATCTTCTACTGCAGCCACACCCACCATCTGTCTGATAACTTCATTTCGTATCTTATCTATTCTTGTATGTCCACACATCCACCTTAACATTTTCATCTCGTTTACACTCATCTTCTGTACATGTTGTCACTTGATTACCCAACATTCTGACTCATACAGCATCGCTGGTCAAATAGCTGTCCTGTAAAACTTTCCTTTTAACTTGATAGGTATTTTAGGATCACATACCACTCCTGAAAGCGCCCTTCCATTTCAGCCAACCTGTTTTAATCCTATGATCAATATCTGCATCAATTCCTCCATTCTTATGTAGCATCGAACCTAAATATTTGAAAGAATCCGTTTTAGATAGAGACTCTATTCCCAACAATACATTCTCACTATTTGTTTGACTATTTTCATTAAAGACACGTTTCATATATTCTATCTTGATTGAAGGCTGAAACTCTCATTCAAGAAAAGGGAAAGACATATTCTTGGCGATGGAATTACACAGCATCAAGTCCGATCATAAGAGATAGTAAACTTGTAACTGGGGCCTCGTCAAGCAAGTTTGAAGATCATCGTCAGGAGGTTATAGAAAAACATGTGCAAGACAAGACAAACAAAGCTACTGGAAAGCAGCCAGCAGGTGTGGCTGGTAAGGGTAGTAATCCATATGCAAGGTATTTGCCAGACAAGTGCTATAGGTGTCAACAACCAGGGCATAAGTCAGAATAATTGTCCTCAACGTAAGTTGACTCTAGTTGAGCAACAAAATGAAGATGAAGAGTCATATGACAATGCGGATCATGAGGAATACATATGTGAGGCAGAAGATGCAAGTAGCGGTGATGATGATGGCCGACATGTTTATGTGATCATAAGAATGATGTTAGCTCCTAAACAAGAAGAGGAGTCACAAGGCATAATCTTTCTCGAACCAGATATGCCATTAATGGTAAAGTTTTTGGCTTGATCATTGACAGCGGCAGTCAAGAGAATATCATAAGCAGCGATGTTGTCAAGAAACTGCAACTACAGGTCGAAAAGCATCCTAACCCATATTCAATTGGGTGGATCAAGGCTGTTGGAGAAATCAAGGTAAATGAACGCAGTAAAGTATCTTTCTCTATTGGAAAATATTCCGATATAGTTGATTGTGATGTTATCGATATGGATGCATGCCACATACTATTCGGGAGACGATGGCAATTTGATGTTAATGCTCAACATTCTGGACGGGAGAATATTTATAGGATTGAGAAGGATGCTGCTAAGTATACATTACTTCCTTTGAAGAATCAATCCAAACCAAAAAGAACCAGAGGGACGACAAAGGCTTTTCTTACTTGGGCACATTCGGAGCATGATGTTCTTGCTAATTTCAAGGGGACTGGTGTTTTATTTTGTTTTGTTTTGAGGAACGTATTGGTACAGTGCAGTGATGGAGGCAAAGCCAGTTACAATGAAGCAGTTAGATTATTATTGGAGGAGTTCAGTGATCTTTTCCCGGATGAGCTGCCACAAATACTACCCCCTATGCGAGATGGGCAGCATCATCTTGATCTAACACCTGGTGTGAGTTTGCCAAACTTCCCCCATTATCGTTTGAGCCCTAAAGAGCATGAAATCATCAGAGAGAAGGTGGAAGAGTTACTTCAAAAGGGCATATCCGAGAGAGCATGCGTCCTTGTGCAGTTCCCGTTATTTTGACATCGAAAGCATATGGCTCGTGGCGAATGTGTATAGATAGTAAGGTGACCAATAAGATCACAGTGGGATACAAGTTTCCTATACCGACACTTGAAGACATGTTACATCAATTAAATGGCTCGACGATGTTCACCAAGATTGATCTACGTAGTGGTTATCATCAAATCAAAATCAGACCTGGAGATGAATGGAAGACAGCATTTAAAACCCGTGATGGTCTATATGAATGGTTGGTTATGTCTTTCGGCCTAACAAATGCTCCGAGCACTGTTATGAGGGTTATGAATCAGGTACTACGTCCTTTCATCGGAAAATTTGTTGTTTATTTCGATAATATCTTGATCTATAGCCACTCAGAAGAAGAGCACATAGAGCAATTGCGAGCAGTATTGGAGGTCTTGCGAGAAAATCAACTTTACGTGAATCTGAAGAAGTGTAGCTTTATGAAGAACAAGCTACTATTCCTGAGATTTGTTATTAGTTCTGATGGAATTCATGGGGATGAGGAGAAGGTTAGAGCCATTAGGGAATGGCCTACGCCCAAGACTGTTACGAAGCTTTCACGGACTAGCTACTTTTTATCGACGTTTTATTCGTGACTTTAGTAGCATAATGGCACCCATTACTGAGTGTCTAAAAGTGGGAAAGTTCAACTGGGATGAAGAAGCGGAGACAAGCTTTGCAGTGATTGAGGACAAGTTAAGTACGGCACCTGCACTTGCTTTACCAAACTTCCAAAAGCTTTTCGAGGTGGAGTGTGATGCCAGCGGAGTTGGAATTGGCACTGTATTATCACAAGAAAAGCGTCCTATTGCATATTTTAGTGAAAAGCTCAGTGATGCTCGTCGAAAGTGGTCAACATATGACAAGGAATCCTATACAGCGGTACGCGCTTTGAAGCATTGGGAGCATTACTTGATTGGCCAAGAATTCGTTCTATATTCTGATCATAAGGGCTTTGAAGAATAGGGTTGCTACTGTCACGGACGACCTAATTTTAGAAGATCTTACTTGAAGAATGGTTTAGAGTTCTCCACAACGCTCTAGACCTCTCCACATCCTTCTATGAAGTTCTATACTTCTCTAATAGATCAAGTTGTCTAGACTTCTCTAGAATATCTAGGATTTCCTAAATTAATCTTGAGAGGTAGGAAGAGTTCTAGACAACTCTAGAGTTCTCTAGTTATGAGGCATTCTAGAGAATTCCATATAAATATCTTGGAAGAAGAGTCTAGAGGACTCTTGTATATACCTAGAAGGGGAAGAATATAGAAGAGTCTAAACCACAAAGTCTAGATCCTTCTATGAGGTTGTATATAAAGGGATGCAAGACTCATTTGTCAAACATCCCACATCACATCCCACAAACTCAAAGCATTATAAGCCTTCAAGTGTTCTCAATACAAACTTGTTTTCAAATCTAAATTCTCTTGGGTTTCAAGCATCGTCTTTGGGTGACAAATAAGCCTGAATTCAAGCGAAGGAGTAAGTAGTTTGAGTGCCGCATAGGTAGCGAAAATCTATCCCCGTGACATGACGCTTTGAGTAAAAGAGCCTCTTTACTTGTTACCCTTAGCAATGAGATAGTTGGGTTCGAATGCCTTAAAGAGCTGTATGAAAATGATGAAAACTTTAAGGAAATCTGGGACACATGTATGCTAGCTCAACCTGCAGAGGATTATCATATTCATTATGGATACTTGATGCGTGGAAACCAGTTGTGCATTCCAGTTTCGTCCTTGAGAGAAAAGGTCATTCGAGACTTACATGGTGGTGGGTTGGCTGGTCATTTAGGCCGTGATAAGACTTTGGTGGCTGTTCGTGATAGGTTTTATTGGCCTAAGTTGAGACGAGATGTGAAGAGATACGTGAATCGTTGTTATGTTTGTCAGACCGCTAAGGGCCAGTCACAAAACACTGGATTTTATATGCCTCTTTCTATCCCTAGCAATACATGGAAGGATCTTTCCATGGACTTCATATTGGGATTACCTCATACTCAACGAGGTATGGATGCTGTTTTTGTTGTTGTTGATAGGTTTCCGAAGATGGGACACTTTATTCCTTGTAAGAAGACCTCGGATGCTTCTAACGTTGCAAGATTATTCTTTAAGGATGTCATTCGTTTACATGGAGTACCAAAGTCCATTACATCATATCGTGATACGAGGTTTCTCAGCCACTTCTGGTTGACCTTATGGAAGTTATTTGATTCCTCGTTAAATTTCAGTAGTACGACTCATCCGCAAACTGATGGGCAAACTGAAGTATTGAATAGGACGCTTGGCAATTTGAATCGTTGCATATGCGGTGACAACCCTAAGCAATGGGACTTCGCCTTGGCGCAGGCAGAGTTCGCTTATCATAATGCAGTTCCGACAGGGAAGTCTTCATTCTCTATTGTATATAGTAAATGCCCACAACATGCACTAGATCTCATCAGGCTACCAACGGAGGCTAAAAAGAGCATTTCTGCAGAACGATTAGCTGAACAAATTCAAGCTAACCATGATAGCATGGTTGACAAGCTCGGCAAGGCTAATGTGAGGTACAAGAAAATAGCTGACAAGCATCGCCGACTCAAATTGTTTGCAGAAGGAGACATGGTCATGTTTTCTTGCGAAAGGAGCGGTTTCCAGCAGGCACATCCAGCAACTGGAAACAACGAAGATATGGTCCTTTCAAGGTCTTGAAGAAAATTAATGATAATGCATACATCATCGACTTACCCGCTAGCATGGGGATCTCTAAAACCTTGAATGTGGCCGACATCCATCCGTTTCATCAATCAGATATCCCATTATATCCGGACACAGCACACTCGAGGACGAGTTTTCCACAAGTGGGGGAGAATATGACACAGAGGATAATATCAATGATAGAGTCCTTTAAGATATAATTAGTTATTAGATTTATCATTTGCTTAAAGATTATTTTCTAGGATTAGATTTGATTTCTTTGTTGATGTTTAGATTGAATCTTTTCTATCTTGTAGGATTATCTTTTATCCCCTAGTTCCTATAAAAGGAACAAGGTCTATGTAGTTGTTCTTCATAACGGATATTATTAATTTTACAGTTTAGAGTTTTATTCTTTGTTGGTGGATTCCAACTTTCGGCTTTCTCCTTGTGGATTCAAGGTGAATAATTAGGGTGAAGACGTGTTCTTCCTCTGTTTATTGCTTCTCGCTGTGTCAGGTTAGCATTACCGATACATACTAATCAAAAACAAAAAAAAAATGAATTGAGAACCATCTTATCATGGATAAACGCGATTGCTGATTCCAGAATTCATTTTTTCATTATATAAATTTTTGCAGGACATTTTGAGGATCTAAGCTTCTCCATCATCCATATTCAAAATTGAAACCTACATAAACAACAAACGCGCTATTCAACCCATCAGCCCATGCAACCCATCAGTGAATTCACGAATCCAACTCATCAGACACTGAATCTCACTTCTAAAACCCTAAACCAGCAAAAACCCAGAAAAAAAATCCGAACCTTGGAGAACCCAAAAGCATAGAAAGTGCAGAATCGAGTGCAGAAAAGAGAGAAAAATAGGTAATCAAACAAACCCAGAACCCGAATTCAATTGAAATCCTAGAAAGATTTGGATTTTATAATTGGATTTCGATTGAGAGAAGCTTTACCAGTGTTGATCTCGTCGATGAAGGGTTTGCGCTTTGTCCAAGGATAAGGGTTTTGTTGATGAATCTGCTGAGAATTGAGTAGGACACGTTGTGATTTACTCGACCTGTACTGTATGATGTTAAGCTTTTTTTGGTTTTTTTCTCTCTATTAGAGCCAAACAGTGAGGAGCTGCATCCTCGGCTCATCGCTAATCATTGTGTTTTTATTTTATTTATATATAAAAAATTAAAAAAATAAAATTTTATTAAAAGAATATCAATTTTAAAAAGATTAAAAAATAAAAATAGCTTCATAAAAAATCTAATAAAAAATAAAAACAAATCCTAACCCATCAAACAAACTAGAATTATTGAATCAAAAATTCAATGATCCCCATAATCGAATATATCGATGTTGTTACTGTAGCAACCATGGATGATCCCTTTCCAAATGGTAATGATTAAATTTTAAATCTATAATATTATTTCAAGTGATGATGTATCAGCATGAATATAAGGATAGATATGTATGAAAGATGACTGATATGCAGCTATGATTATTCATAAGTTTTTTTCAAACCGCATGGTATATAGAAAAAAGATGTCCATAATACTGATAATACTTTATAACTTGATGCGATAAATTTTTTTCAAACCGCATGGTTCATGACTAAAATTATAATCAATCTATCAATATATAATATAAATCCGTATGTCTTGCATGTATTTCATGCAACTAGTTTGCATACCCGCATATGTTTGCTTATTTTGGTCAAAGAGGCTATCGTGATAGCTTGATAAAGAGAAATTTTTTTAGCAAATTGTTATGATCATTTTATCAGTGGGTAGCAGCTAAGCTGTTTTTGCAAAGCACGACATAAGTATGCCACTGTTTGGAGTGAACTCCCAAAATGTTATAGTCAGCAATTAACAAAATCAAGATTACAGATACAACAGGACCAAATCTTATAAGGTTTCCAATAACTTGTATACATTATTAGCACAAACAGATCTGTCAAACCAAAAGTAAATTTTTCTTTCCATCAGCTCCTTCCTTCTTTCCCTTCTCATCGTAGTACTTCAGAAAATTCATCCTGAAAAATTCACAGAAGTATAGAGCTTACATAAACACAACATGAAACTTATCAGAACCCATCACGCGATCAATTTCCTGAATTCCAGCCACCTAACTCAACCAACCGAATCAATCAACGTAACAGAATATTGAACTAAATACTTCGAGGTTAATTATCTAAAAAGAAACTCATCAAGAACCACCATGGTCATGCCACATTGTCATAGAACACGATTTGTTCGTTTCTGCGCATTGACAAAGAAACAAAACAAAGCCCAATTCGTGATTATATCGCTGAATGCTGACACACAGAACCCTCAAACAACCAAATCAAGAAACGTAACAAAAACTGAATCAAACACATTCTACTAAAAATAAAAACATTGATAATTTCAGAAATTACTAGTCTGAGGAATTATTCACACGCGTTCTATTAAATTAGACGCAATTTAGTCGTCTTTTTGGTTTTACGACTAAAATTCCCCATTTAGCAACTAAAAAGTTTGGTCGCCTGTTGTTTGGATTTTTGTACCGTACGGTAGCAACATACAGATCAAGCTTTTCAATTGCAATTCCAATACCTTGAACTCCTAGATCTGCAAGGCCCAGTATATTCTGCTTCCATCAGTTACAACAATCATATCGACCTACAAGACAACAAACTCATCACACAAAACTAAGACCAGTCATCAACATATGCATTCACCTCAAGCATGATACGGTCACAGAGAAAGTCAGATTTTGGCTTCTCTCAAGTCTTGAACTGTGAAGAACGTACAATCACACTTGCAAGGTTTGAGAATTGATGGTGATGGCGAGGAGGGCATCACAAAAGCTGGTAAGGAGAGAAACAAAAATGAAACCACAAAAATTAGTAACTGACGTAATGAATTTATTTTATCAATTGACTTGTTAAATTTATTAAGTTAGTATATTGATATAATGATGAGGCATGAAACTCATGAAAAACCAAAGTAAATTTTACACTTTTAAGTGCTTGTTTAATATTACGAATTAATTTATGTATTGGCTCTAAAAAATATTAATTAATGTAACATTTATGTCTTTAATGTACAAGTGCAACGTTCACTATGATACATGCAACCATGCATGTTGTTTTGTTGATTAGAATATATACAAGTGCAACATTCACTATGATATTGTATCGTATAAAAACGATAGAGTGATCTATCAGGAAAAACTTTATGCAAAAAGCTCCCATGTCAAGAGAAGTCCATTCCAGCTGTGTTATACCAACAGACTTCGTTCATGAATTGTATTTTGCGCATACTATGTTGGAAGTTCAACATAAAGAATTATATGATTCACAAAAAAGTTCACAATTCAATACTATATGTGCTGAATCAAAGCAAAGACTAAATAAAAGCAGCAGCCAAGTGTTCCACCTAAATGTCATTGTGAATTATGAGAAATAGATGAACACAGCCTAATACAATGATAACATGAACTCGCGGCGGGTAGGTTGCAGCTCTTGTTCTTTGTCACACATTAGCTTATCAGGTAGCTGCTTCATCCAACCTTGGGCATGTTTTGGAGAGGAAGTTGATCAAGCGCTCCCATCAGTGGGGGAGGGAGACGAATCGAAGAATGGACAATTAGTGTGAACATGGAGAAGAGGATGAATAGAAACGTATGTGTTAAAAGATCATATTGAATGTGATGTGGTCGTTTAGATGACAAAATATTGAATGTATGCTTGTTATAAAACATTAAGTGTATTGTATTAATGGTTTTCAATAAACTTCTAAATAAAATAAAATAATTTGAATAACTAAAATAACCCTATCAAATTTCAAAAGCATAAAAATGACCCTGATGACATTCCATGAAAGTTGCATATCATGAAATTTATGTAATTTTGTGGATTTAGTATATACATTGATGTATTTTTCATGGAATTTCATCCAGGGATATTTTGAACATTTTGTTAACTTATTTAGTTTGAATTAATTGATGGGATATTAAACAAAATGAATGTAACGGACAAATTTGAATTAATTAGTAGGTTTGGTATTGATATCTGTGAAATTCTCTCTTTGTTCTGATCTCATTTGTCTATGAAAAAACAGTGCATACACTGTTGGCAGAAATAATGAAAAGGTATGTGTTATGAAAAAATCTTTTGTATCTGAATTTTTAACCTAAGATGAACATATCTTATCAATGAATCATCTATTCTTTTTGCGTCCATGTGTGCAGGAGATTGTGCTGATGATGTTGAAGCATTGGAATGCGACTCAAAGACCTCTTATTTGGGATGAATGGTTGAAATGGTTGGAGAAAATTGCAAAGGGTAACGCAAGCAAAGCCACATTAAGAAGGCATATCACTAAAAAAAATAAGGATACGGACGACTAACGAAAAATATTAGTCGTTTATTTTACGACTAAAATTTATATTTTAGTCGTCAATATCAATTACCCCATTTAAAAAAAAATTGATGAGAAATGACGACTATTTTTGTATTTAGTCGTCAATTTGACGACTAAGTTTTTTAATTAGTCGTCAATTTGTATATCAATAATATCAGTTGAAAATATAATACATACCAATAATACCAATTTAACGACTAATTTTTTAATTAATCATCAAATTGACGACTATTATTTTATTTAGTCGTCAAATTTATCAAACTCCATTTCAATTACTCCCCGAAACCCTAAGTTACTTCTATTCGTCCCCTGCCGCACCCACGCTTCCTTGTCCCGTTACGCCAGCCGTCTCTCTCCTGTCTCGATGGATTCGGACGCGATAGCCAAAGCCTTCGTGGAACACTACTACAGCACATTCGACGCGAACCGATCCAACTTGGGGAATCTGTACCAGGACTCGTCCATGCTCGCCTTCGAGGGCCAGAAGGTGGCGGGAGCGCAGAACATCGTGGCGAAACTCACCAGCCTTCCCTTCCAGCAATGCCAACACGCCGTCACCACCGTCGATTGCCAGCCTTCCGGCGCCGCCGGCGGAGTCCTCATCTTCGTCAGCGGCAATCTCCAGCTCGCTGGCGAACACCACGCTCTCAAGTCAGCCAGGTAATAATGTCTGGGTTAGGGTTTCTGATTGGAGGGACTGAAATTCGATGGATCTACAGCATTGGTATAGATCTGGTTAGGTTAATTCTGCTGTGATGTATATAATGATTTTGGCATGATTGAGCAATGGGTATTGTCATTTAAGTAGCTGTTGTCTCGAGATGAGATTCTTAAGGGTGATGAGGATGATGATGAGGATCGACCT
>JAOVYX010021455.1:0-15733 GCA_035668315.1 Drosera spatulata
ATACACATGTCATATAATGATTCTAATAGGTTTCATGCATCATTTAATCATCACAACACCTCTGGTTAGAGTTATATATTCAATATCTCATGATCTAATCATTCCAAACTCATCAACGCATCCCTACTATCGAACTACTCACACATATTCAAAGAATAAGACATGGAATTGATCATAACAAGGTAAATAAACATTTTGTATTGTTAGACAACTTAAGAACAAAAGCTATACAATGTTTGAAGCGTTCCAAAACAGATTCAATGAATCCCTTAAGCATTCGAGTCAAAGCTACGCCACTTTCTTCTCCAAAAATCACTTCTTTCTTTCGTCTTTCTTCCTCTCCACCATCTGCGTCTCCCTGAGCTACCTCTCTGCTGTGTTATGCTTGGATCAACCCTAGGAAGGGTATTTATAGGCTAGAGCTCGTAATCGAATTGATCCGACGGCTAAAACTCAACATTTTGCATCTGGCATATCGTCGCGGCCGTGAAAAGGCTTGTCGGGCTGGCGACGGCATTAAAAACTTGGATTTTCTGAAAATCTTACTTCGCGCCCGCGACAGGGGTACACTGTAATCCTAAAAGTAAAATTAAAAATACCAAATGACGTCCAAAATTTCTCAATACTTATACATGTCATCTAAACACACTAATCTAGCTAAACATGGTGAAACATCGTCGTGAAAACTCTCGAAGCACGTGCAATGGCGATGAAACGTGAAATGCGGCTTTTTGAGTTCATGGATTGTCATTTTCGTCATCCTTCTTCATTTTTGCTCCAAATTCCATGCCAATCTGCCATAAAACATGAAAGCACAGCAGTACCAACATTCCAAGACAAAACGACACTAAAAATATAATTTAGACAATGAAAAAGGAATAAAACAAACGTTTAGAATAAAGAAACAATGTGTGTTTTCATACACATCACCGAGTTCGTGAAATGAGAGTTTGGGGAGATGGGCTCAAACTGTTCAATGTGGGCGTCGAACTCTTTTGATGGGGGTGGTCTGTCACACCCTCGTTGATGTGAAACGAGGATAACGCACGCTTGGACATTCCTATCAGCATAGTGTCATGCTAGCAAGCGTGGGATAATGCTAGCGAGATAGGAACGAGACGTTGCACTAGGACTTGAACATGAGCGAGGCACGTTTCAAGGATGAGCAAGTGTCAACAAGAGACGCTGTGCTAGGATTTGAATGCGAGCAAGGCGTGTTGCAAAGTCGAGCGAACGTTTGCGAGGCAAGACAGGTTGCGTTAAGACTTAGATACACGAGGCATGTTCCAATGGCTTGCGAGCGTTGTGATGAGCGAGGGCAAAGGCGAAGGCGTAAGGCATGTTTAGCGTGGCGCTTGGACTTAGATGTGAGCGTGTTGTGTTCTTAGGGCCAACGAACGTTGCGAGATTCCTAAGTGTTTAACAAATGAAAACCGATGGCAAGTTTCTTTGGCGTTGTGCAAGTTTGGCTTGGGTTGAATTCCAAAATGATAATTAGACTACTTGAGGAGGGCAACAGTTGTTCCTACCAGGTCATTTTTTTGCTGTTATCTATTATAAGGGGAAGAGGTGTCATAAGATCAAAGACAAACAAAAGTTCATTTGTCCATTCCCTATGCTTGGTGCCACATTCAAGGGTAGGGTTTGGACGTTGGGAAGCATAAGCCTTGGTTTGATGGTGGCCAAAGGCGAAATGTGGATCGGGTTCGATTGCTATGGAATTCATGAATCGGACTTGCGAAGTTCGAAGTCCAGCTGAGGGAGGCAGCGTGGACAGGCCTCGAACAAAGCAAAGGATTGAAAAGGCCCGATCAATTGGGATGGATTGATTGACAAGTCGCTGGGAACAAATCTTGCCAGAAGATTTATGAAGATATTGTCGCGGAAGTTAAAGATCAAGAGATCAAGGGCAGCAAGAAGATATCTTGAGGAAAAGCTTGGTAAATGATATATTGAGGGGTAAAAGATATAATTCTTGGTTGTAATCTTGTTTGATGATATTTTTCATGGGTTGCGATGCAGAATCTTTTAGCTTTGGCTATAAATATAGAGCCTTTGAAAGCAATAGGAACATATCACGACATATCACAAGATCATGAGAGATCAGATTGTTCGTGAAGAGTTTTGTGTACTCGGATCGAGAAGATCCTTTGTTGTAATCGGATTTATAATAAAGGTTGGGAGAAATCCTGAAAACATCGTGTGTGCATTCATTCGTTCGGTGACTGAGACAAGATAATAGAACGTGGGTAGGCTGACTGATTCGCACGGAATCAGGTCCCACAGGTGAAAAAAGTTAGCCGAAAACTTGACCCTGTGACATATACCATGTTCTCCCTCTATTACACTAATCTCCCATATCAATGCTTGAGACCTTGTGCATTCCTCCCTCAGTCCCACAAAAAGTACAACATTTCCAAAAGTCGATATTCAATACGTATTTTGATCGTCCCATAACCATCGTTGCATGAAAGTACAAATTTATGCTACAACTAATGCTTTATGACAAATTTGCCTGAAACAATGCCTATTCGTCCAAGCGATGGTGGTCAAAGTTTGTCTCGACAAACCCCCTAGCCAAACTTTTGTATTCTTCATAGGACGGAGGAAGTACAATTTCTTAGCACTACAAATGCCTTTCTAAGCACACCTAGTTCTCGTCTCCCATACAGAACACCTAGTACATAGGCAACACCTTGTCTCCTACAAGGCCTGAGCCTCCTCAAGTTCAGTAACCTTTATCAGTAACCCAGCCAAACACCAGCTCTTTGTCTTCGATTGAGATGTGTGAATCAACCCCAGGATATCAATGGATCTTCATATTCAGTGTATGGATGTGATGGAGTTGAGTTGAGGAACTTTCGATGGAAATTTAGTTGTTGTCTTCTATTGTAAGTGTGTAGGCTCTGGCATTGCTTCGACATTGGATAGCTTGCATCCTAGTGATGGTCCTCTCCTTTTATAGATCTCCAAGGGTTGCAACTTTTTGATCCTTTGTATAGTTTGGACAACAATCAGATTTATTTCCCATTTTAGCATCGACCACTTTCGGTACATTTAAAAGTTTCCAAACCTTATTTGCAATATTTTCCTCAAGATATTGTTAGTTCATCATGATAATATTCATAATACTGTATAAGGACTAAGCAAACCAGATTCTATGACAAAATAGAGACTTTTGAAATTTGCACTGTATTTATGAGTATTCTAGAGTGTCTGAGCCTTTCTACTCATCAATTTTTCTTTTCTCACCTCGAAGGACTAAGTCTTGCTTGTGTTTTCTCATGAACCTGCACTAAGATCAACCTTGTTGTTCATTGATTGTTAACTTCAAAACAAATGGGGTTCAAGTTTCAACAGAGCTTTACCATTTGTTTTAGAAATGCAATGCAAACTGGACTAACTCTGGGCAACAACTTTCATTAATTTACATGCACATTTTGCAGGAAATGACGGTGGATACATTTATTCCAAATGACACCAAGATGATCGATACCGATGAGTGGTCAAATAATGACTCAAATGTGATAATCATCTGAATTCAATTAATCTGCAGCATAATTTTTCAACTAATGGTTCCTCTCAAACTTATGGTTGCTCCCTCATAGGAAAGACTCATATCATCAGTGGCCTCAATTATTCAGAAAAGAGTATCTACATTAAGCAAGTTAGCATTTGCGCTGGATTTTTATTTAAATTAACGGGAAATAGTTTCTCTGACTGGTAGTGTGCCTAAGTAGTGGTAGAAGATAATGGCATAGACATGGAGATGCTCTGACACTGTTGGCTTCTTTGGCAACCAAGCCAGATCTGTCATTTTGCTTCATGTATTTGACTCTTTTTTGGGTAGTAAGTAGTTACCAAACCTCAAATTGTCGTTGTTCTCAAAGTTTCTAGGTACCTTGGATTTTTTTCAAAAAATAGTTTGAGGAATATATTGTTGTGTTGTTGCACCAAGTTGAAAAAAGTAGCTTATGTTTCACACTTGCCTTATGTCTGGTATACATCTCTCACCAATTGTATCTATAAGGCCGTTCATGCTGCCATTGTATGTGATATAGAGCATGATATTTGGTCATTATTTACTTTCTTTGTACCTAGGAAATATAAGGTCGAAGTTTAGTTAGTCACTTTTAGTGTTCCTAAGTTCATGAATGAGTTAGTTGATGTACTTGGCAGTCTAGAATGTTCTTAAGAGACTTACAAATTGTGGTCTTGTAACAATGCAAAGAGGGATTTGAGAGTTGAATAGAAATCATGTTTTAAGTTTTAAAGACTTGTTTATCCCAATCCTATGGTGAACTGTGTTTCTTAGTCAATTGAAGCCCTACATTTTTTAGAGCTTCCACCCAAATCGATTGAGTCACTCTTCCTTCCTACATCAGTGGTATCAAAGCAAGTTCTGTTCGTTGGGAGATTTGCAAGGAGTTAGTCGAGATGTCTTGGAGCACATTTCCTAATCCTACAATCTTCGACCCGAAGTATTGCCGACAACCATCATCGCAAGAGCGGCAAACCATCAATTTCGGCGTGTTGTAACATCAAGTGGCGAAGTTAACCAAAGAGTTTGATGTTCCAATATATGATGAGTATGATGATGACGGGAAACTTCTTTTGGTGAAGAAGTCACATGTTCAAAAGAAAAAAGAGGTGTACGATGACGTCATGAATTGGTACAAGTTGAAACCTCGATAATCATCATCGATGCTGCAACGATGAAGAAGAAGCCCGAATGAAGGAGCATTTCGAGAATATTATTAGTCTTATTCCAGAAGCATTTCAAGATAAGAGATTGTATAATGGCCAACAAATCTCATTTATTGTTTCAATCTCAAGGACGAGTTTCGCTTGAGTGGGAGAGTATGATCAGAGCATCGTATTTGGCCATTATTTACTTCTTTGTACCTAGAAAATATAAGGTCAAAGTTTAGTTAGTCACTTTTAGTGTTCCTAAGTTCATGAATGAGTTAGTTAATGTACTTAGTAGTCTTGTAACAATGCAAAACGGGATTTGACAGTTGAATAAAAGTCATGTTTAAGTCTTGAAGATTTGTTTATCCCAATCCTATGGTGAACTGCACTTTTGAGAGTTTCCACCCAAATCGTTTGAGTCACTCTTCTTTCCTGCATCAGTATGCTTCAAGGTATTTTGGTGTTTCTATCCTGTCTATATGTTCATTCTGGAATCTGTATAGATATGTCTTCGAGGGGTTGAAGTCTGATGTCTCTAAATTGTCTTCAATAATAAGCTCAAAGTTGGCACTGCTCCTTTTCAGGTTGCATTGATTGGCTTCCTTTCTCACATCGGAAGTTATGTTCCAGCAGATGCTACTACTGTGGGATTAACAGACAGGTATTCGTGTAGATTTCTTACTTTACTTATCAACAACATTCACGGAGTTTTTGAAAGATTTCGGACTTGTGATGTCTATGACACAGGATATTTTGTGCTACTGGAAGCAAACTTATGACAGCTGAGCAATCTACATTTATGATTGATCTACATCAAGTGGGTATGATGCTAAGGTATGTGAAAATTTAGAGGTTGAATATTGTGGCCTTCATTTTACATTAACATTGAGATATATGATGGATCATTTCTTTAGTGGACTAGAACTTGGAATCTTCTTAATAATGTTAATTCCTCGTCAATTTCAACAAATTAAAGTGCTGGAGGTTTGACAGGCAGGCAACTTCACGTTCTTTATGTCTGTTGGATGAATTTGGAAAAGGAACTCTTACAGAAGGTTGATCTTCTTTTGTCATCGGTCATACTTGATTTTTTGCTTTCATGTGTAAATGATATACTTTCTCCGTCCCAAATAAATTCTAATATTTGTTGAGTTGATATGGAGATTAAGAAATTCATTGATGGTGTTCAATTTTACAAAGATACTGTTTTGGTTTTAGGCATAAGTGATTAGAAAAGTGTGAGTGGGTAGAAAGTGAATAGTTAAAATTATGAGTGGGTATAGAGAGAAAAAATAATGATGATAAGGATAATGCGATATAAAGTAGGTATAATTTAAATATTTAATCGTGAAAGGTAAACATCTCCATAAAGTTTTACCACAAATCGGATAAGCAGGAAGCGAAAGTGCAATATCTGTCAGTTCCCAGAGTCTAAAAGCGTACATGACAAATGGAGAACTTCTACAATCAAATTGTGAAGACACATCGAGCTCAATTACACCAATAACCATGGTCATCTGATAAAGCTTTCATTTGTGAGTTTGGATTTACGAGCAGCAATGCACCTATCAATTCTCGTCAGCAACAACAAAACAACAAAACAACATCTCAACAACAACAAAACACTCAACAAATCGTATCATATAACCTCAGAAACCCTAATCCAAAACTCAAACAGTACACAACACAGAATCCAAACAACACCGATTCAGATTCGAGAGATGGAAATAATTTCGATGACATTCGACATGACGACTTCGTTGTCTCTCTCGACTTCGCTGAATTATGCGAAGAATTTCTTCAACAGAAAATCGTCTTCCTCCACTGCCATCGCCGCCTAGCCCATCGCCTCCTCTCTCGATTTTCGTCGCCGGTGAAAGTAGGGGATTTGATGATTGACCCGATTGGTGGATTCGGATCCAAATTGGGGGTTTGGTGTTGGGTTAATGATAAACTTCTAATGTTTGTGAAAGAATGAAGCAAATTGCATGTTTGTGAAAATACAATCATGTGTATATTTTTTATGAATGTTGTTTAAAAAGAATATGTTATGATCATTTTTTGAAAATCAAATGATTAATACGTAGGACCTTCCATTTAATCAAATAAGTTAAAAAATTAATTATCATTAAATTTAAGGGATTGATTTATTGATTAATTCCCAAAATAACTTGGGATGACATTCTATACAAAATGTATATCATGAAATGCATGCAATATTTACGGATTTATCATTAAATTTAAGGAATTAATTTATTGATTAATTCCCTAAATAATATTTGATGGCGTTCCATGCAAAATATATATCATGGATTGCATGCAATGTTTGTAGATTTAGTATATATATTGATTGATTGATATTTAATTGATAAATAAATTTAGTTTGTAGTATTGGTGCTCTTGAAGCATATAACTCCTACTTCAAGCTGATCCTCATCGTTCATTTTGTTAGGTTGTCTGTAAGATCCTTTCCAATCATACAGAAATTGATGGACTAATCATTAAGTCCGAGATATTCCAGTGTTAATCTGCATAGACTTAGACCTAACGTTAACTTGAAGTAGTCTAGGGTTTATAGTAGAGGTGATCAGTGGGATACAGTGTAGCTGATTTCTGAGACGCAACCAACAACAAACTTCAAAATCTAACAAAAAATCGTAGCAAAAGCATATAAAAGGCTTGGACACGATGGGCCTTTGACTAGAGCCTGATTGATCTTGGCGGGAAAAGACAAAGCATCACATCACCGTCGATTAAATCAATCGAGAGCCGCCATGTGGAGGGGGAAAACATCCCATCGAGGCGACGCCACCATTACCCCACTAGTTCCCAAGAAGGTAAGGGTCAATCCGTGAACTATTAAGCGAGAAGCCGGCATGATGGAAACCGTGGCGCAAAGGTTGAACCTAAAATGCAATTCCAGCTCAAGGAACCTAAATCACGAGTCACGCCTTAGGATCCCCCAAACTGTAACTCGGGGGGCAAGTGTTCGTGGAATAAAATCCTAACATCTCACGGGTTAAAGCCCACAGAAAAAGCTGATCACTAAGCCAATTACCTATTAAGAAGGGACAAATGACGCAAAGTCAGTGGGCGGCTATCTGACTCATGAGATTATGCCAAGTGTGTGGCTAAGGGAGGTCAAATATCTTATTATAAATACCTACTCCATCAACTAAAAAAGCAAAGTTTTCTTGGACCCAATTCTACAATCATCTAACCAAGTCCAAAACCGTTACTGACTTATATTAAGCTTCGGAGTTGGTCCACAGGGTCACGACCACGAGTCCGTTAAACTGGTTTATTGTCTCCTTGTGTGATCATAGGTGTGAGATACCGACGTGGGCCTAGACTCAGAAGCAAACTCTTTTCGAAACGCTTCTTAGAGTATAAATTTACTAATAAAAACATTTAAGGCCCATTTTGGATAGAAACTTATTGCTCTTTATCCGTATTACAATAATCCACCAGATATGCTAAAAGGTTAGGACTCCATACACCCCGATAATGGCACTCAACAGTGAAAACTACCTTATTAGCCTGCCGTGCAAACCTAACTTGCAAAACCAAAGGTAGACGATATTCGATTCCTTGCAAACCTAACTCGCCCCCAACATAAGCCAAAGGCACAGACGAGCGAGACGATGGCAGTCTACAAATAGGACCACGACGTCGCCATCTACGGTAAGACAAGGACGAGAACATTAGGGGATAGTTGACGGCAAGGTTGAGGGATGGTTGGGGGCGAGGTTTAGCGATGGTTGGGGAAGAGGTCGGGGGCGAGGTTGGAGGAAGGAGACGTCGACGAGGGAATTTGTGGGATAAGTTTGGGGGATGATATGTGGAGATATGATTGCAGGGAATTTTTTTTTTTTTTTTTTTTACGGACTACAATTTCCGTCGCTAAGTTACCGACCACTCTAAGTTGCCGTCGGAAAATTTCCGATGGAAACCCTGACCTGTCGGTAACATATCTTTCCGACGATTTTTTAAATATCCGTCGATAATTTTTCGATGACTGAAATTTTTTCGTTGAAAAATATAGTTTATTCTTGTAGTGTGATGAACCATTTCATGTACGCATATTTAGCCACCTCTAGCCCAAATTTAATAGCTAGGGATTCACCTATACTAGCATCCATCGTCATAGAAATATTCCTCCCTACTACCAGCTGCAAATCTCCCATACGGTTCTTGAAGATAGCGCCTAAGCTAGTAATCCCAAGAATCCGTAAGGCCGCATCGACTTTGATCTTCATTATTGTTACGACAAAAAGTCCATTGATTTTACCGTCACAAGTAAAATTACCATTACTAATCTAAGCGGGTTAAATAGAGCATTACAAATATAACACCAATGAGCGAAATTAAATAGCACAAATAAAAGGAGACAGAGATTTTTACGTGAAAATCACGGACGGTCGTCTATGACGAAGAAATCCTCTAATTCGAACGAGGAGTACAAACACGGTACACCCGAACACCAAGAGCTTCACCTCAAGAGATTAGGACGTACTAATCCTATAAAACAAAACTCACTAAAAAAAATATCTTTTTACGACTGTTTTAAATTGTCGGTCGCTAATACAACAACCGATTTGATCGCTAAATAAATTATCGACTGATTTAAAAAACGGTCTCTAAATTAGCGACCAAAACGATCGCAAAACATGTATTATACATAAAATGAAGATCTGCTTTTTTCCCATTTCCTTTCGATCTCACTAAAATCATATCGGAGCCGCCACCGTCACCGCGAGCCGTTACCGCCACCACCCCCCGCCTCCGCCACCGCCACCATCACCGCGAGCCAATTCCGTGCTCACCACCCCGGCCCACTGCCACTGCCCACTGCCAATTCCGTCGCCGCCACCACCCCATCACCACCCACTGTCACTGGCATTGCCTTGCCACCGTGCTCTTCGAATCTCTCACGCACACACACAATTTCACTGCCATCACTCTGCCATCGAGTTTTTGTTCAACAGTTTGGGGATTTTGTTTTTTGCTTTTTTAAATAGTGGAAGTTTTTGTTTTTACACGAATGTTAGGGTTTCATGTGATGCAGTAATCGCTGTTTGGAATATGAATTGATGTGTTTTGGATTCCACTTAAAAAACCGGGTTTGGTTTTTTGCTTGTTTGATTTGTGTTTTCGTAGGCTAGCAGTTGGCGATTTTGTTTGATTGCGATCAAAATTGTGATCCCTGACATTGTGATGAGGTGGAGTTGAGTTGGGGTTTTTTGGTTTGTCATATGAGAAATAGGGTTTGATTGCGTAATTTCTGTTCGGGCGCGATAGTGAGTGAATGATCTTTTTTTTTTGTTTGTATACATCACTTGATCTTTCCTTAATGGGATTTGTGTGTAATTGGCTTATTTGGCATTCCCGTTAATTGATAAGGTTGAAGCAATGGTTGATTTGTTCGCAAGGTGATGCTCCTTAAGGGTTTTTTAGCTGTTTCTTGTCGGATTTGTATTGGAGGTGTTCAGCCATTGTTTTGTGTGTACACAGGCTTTAGGTTGCTTAGTAGTCAAAATTTGTAGGATTTTCGTGATCCCAATACAAGAAGTTTATCTTGCGGTTATAGCTGAATTTGAGAGCTTTTGAGGATTACTCATTTTTGCTCTATAATTTTTCTTAACCCTAATCTTTTTTGTTCTCATTTTAATTTAGTTAATTTGATTCTTTGCTCTAATCTTTTGATTCTAATTTATTTGATGAATTTGGGTTGATGGTTTGGATGATTGTTTAGGGGTGGGGTTTGGATTATTTGCCAAAAGCATTCATAATTAATGAACAAAAATTTTTTAAATGAAAAAATATTAAAATAGGTAATATTAGGAAAGCTTTTCTTGCGTAGATGATGATTATAAATTTTTTTCCATTTGTATACAAATGTTATTTGTTTCGTGCAGATGTCAACAGGAAAGCATATTATGGGATCGGGTTCAGTTAGTGCTGACAGAGGTGGTAGGCATGTGTAGGAGTTTTATTGGTGGAGGCCCAAGCTGACGGAGCTAGTCAGGAGAGAGTGGGAGGTGACGACGAAGAAGAGGGCGAAAGATATCCTATACAAGCCCCGTCAAACCGTGCAAAAAGAGGGCGTCCTTCCTTGGGTTGACGAGGGTTCTCTTGGTGCGTTGAACACCAAGTGGAACTCAAAGTCGTTCAAAGATCGTTCTAAGCAAGCGAAGGATAATAGGAGTAAAGGCGAGGCAAAACATACACAAGGAAGTGTGTCTACGGTCCATGTGATCAAGAAGTTGGTAAGTTAGTTTTCAAAAAAAAAAATACTCAAAGATGTTTTTGAAAGTAGTTCTGTCTAGTTCTTTGTTGTCTAATGTGTTTGGTAAAAATAAAATTCCTAACCTAGGGTGAGACGCTGAAGAGGATTCCTGATGAGGCAGAGGTGTTCGAGTACACGCTTAAGAAGAAAGGCATTGTGCCGGCATCGGGTGAGGAGATGGAGCTCTGTAATGGCAGGGCTAAGATAGTGGCGGTAAGTTAAACATTTTACATTTATTTTTGAATAAGTCTTTGTATTTTTAATAAATAGTTTTTGTAGTTTAATATCTTTACCCCCTTTTTTTGTTATATGTAGGCGGAGTTCAGAGTTCGTCGTGCTGTGGTGGTGGATGAGTTTTTGGCAACGCAGGAGCCGGGGACTCAGCTCACTCCGGAGCAGGAGCGCACATTCACTAGCCAGGGGTACCTCGACGCAGCGGGATGTAAGAAGCGATACATCATTGGTCTCGGATCGACCTCCTCTGTATTATCCCAAGGAGGTACGATCCTCGGCCAGTAGAGTATCGACATCCATCGACTGCTCTGAGGTTCTTTCGCTGAAGGAGGAGGTGGCAGCTCTGAAGGCACAAATGGAGAGGATGGTCTAGATGATGTCCCACTGCGGAAGAGGAGCTTTTGATCGTTGTCTGAAAGATTCTCACGATCCACCGCCACCGCCACCTCCGTGTCCCCCAGAGTAGATCCATGGTTTCTAGGTGTATGTAGATGTATATGTTTTCTCTAGTTTGATGTAGTTTTCTTATCATTTTTTTGTTTCATACACAAAATGTAGTTTTCGTATTATTTGATATCATTTTGTGTTTTTTCATGTTGTTTTTGAGTACTTTCATGTGTTAGTGTTGGATTGATGGGTTTGGTGTGGTTTGGATGTAGTTTAGGGCAAATTTTGTATCGCGCTAGGGATTTCAGCAAACCATGTCTTATGTACCTGGAATTAGTTAATTAGCGATCGATTCGGTCGCTAATATTACGGGAAAAATCATTCAAGGAATAAGGGTTTGCGACCGTTTCGATCGCTAATTAGTTTTACGAGTGTATAGCTTTCGGTCACAGATTTAGAGACCGAAATACAAACAATCACTAAATAGCGACCGTTTCGATTTAGCGATCGTTTTTAGCGATCGAAATTCGATCGCAAACATTGATTAGCGACCGAAATTCATTTTTAGCGATCAAAGTTTTGGATCACTAATAACTGTTTATTTTGTAGTGAACTCTCTGTACACACTTAATTTGTTCATAGTAGCAAGAACCAAACAAGAGTAGAAATGCTCATGCCAATGCCGGTGCACCAAAGTTCCTCTGTACTTGCTCTCCTGTTTTGCTCTAAACCAAAAGGCTATTATATAGCCAAACATGAGTACAGGCCTTCCTCGGATAGAAACAAGGCCAAATCAGGCTCACCAAGAGACAAGTATGGCCCAAACCATTATTGCATATGTTGACTAACTGAGCCTAACATACAAACTTTGATTTTGAGACAAAGACAAAAAATCTCCACCTTGACTCAAAATCATCTTCACGTGTCTCGTCTGGATCATCATTGTCATCGAGCAACCTCCATTTAGGCTTTAGAGAAGCCTAGCCACCCTCCACTCCTACGAGTTTTAGGCAATGAAAAAACTTTGACACGAGAACTAGTTTTGACAACATATCTGCTGGATTTTCTAGAGTAATGATCTTGATCACCTTGACATCCTTCACATCCCGTACAAAGAAATATTGGATGCCAATATGCTTAGTCCTCTCATGATGGATCTGGTCACGAGCCAAGTGAGTGACTAATGAACTGTCATAATAAACCGCTGTGCTATCTTGCTTCAAACCCAAGTCTGAAGCCAAATTCCTCAAGTAAATCGCTTCCTTCACAGATGATGCAACGACCATGAACTCTAGCTCTATAGTACTCAGAGCCACTATATCCTGTACAGTTGCGTTCTAAGAAGAAGGCCCACCACAGAAAGTAAATATGTACCCTATTAGTGATCTCCGACATGCAGATCTCAAGCATAGTCTGAATCTAAAAACCCCTTAATATTGTCGTTGCCTTCATCTCACCTTGCATCATAGACGAGACTTAATCCCTATGAACCCTTAAGATACATAAGGATCCACTTCACTGCCAGTGACCTCTACCAGGTCTACTCATATAACGACTCACAAATAACACTGTCTATGATAGATCGGGTGGAGTGCATATCATAGCGTACATCAGGAAACCAACTACACTCGCATTAGGTATTGAGGCCATATTCTTCACCTCATCCCCAACCTTTGGTGAGAGCTCCAAAGATAGCTTGAAGTGCACTGCCAAGGGAGTAGAAATGGGTTTGGCATCTGCTATGCCAAAGCGATCTAGAACCTTCTCGACGTACTTCTCCTGCCTCAGGGTTAAGACCCAATACTTTCTATCCTGGTCAATCTTCATGCCCAAGATCTTCTTTGTTAGGCCGAAATCCTTTATATCAAACTCGCTACTGTGTTGTGCCTTTAATCTACCAATCATCCCTTTGCCTCTACCAACGGTCAACATATTGTTCCCAAGGAGCAAAAGATTTACCCGACTCCCATCAGGTTGCTGCTGATGATATCGCTATCGCCCTGTGTATCCAATGCTTGTCATGAAAGTGTCAAACCTGTGATACCACTGTTAGGGCTATTGCTTCAACCCGTACAATGATTTATTCAACAAACAGACTCGATCTTCCATTTCTGACAATGAAAAACCCTCTAGCTGGCGCATAGATCTCCTCTTCTAGCTCACCATATAAGAACGTAGTCTTCACATCCGTTTGTTCAAATTCAAGATCGAAATTATCAACTAATGCTAGAAGAACTCGAATAGAAGTGTGTCTGACCACAGGAGAAAAGATTTCAGTATAGTCAATACCTACCTTCTACGTGAAACACTTGGCCATAAATCTGGCCTTGAATCTCATCTCGCCATCATCACCTGCTTCCTTCTTTTTGAATACCCATTTGCACCACACGATGCGTTTTTCTTTTGCAAATGAACTAGAGTCCAAGTGCTATTCTTGTACAAAGACTCTAGTCCTCTTCCCTAGTTGCAGTCCACTAGGCATATTCCGAATTAGCAATAGCCACTCGAAATGACAAAGGCTTATTTTCAAATGCCTCGCTAACAATGTGTGCATATGCCATCAAATCTGAATAACCGTATCGAACTAGGGGTCTGATCTCTAGTCTTTTCCTAACATTGCTAAGTTGGTATTGCTCTAGAGTGGGTCCTATCTGAACTGGATCTGGTACTAGTGGCTCCACTCCTGATTCTTTTGCTTCTTGTTGAACCAACTGTAAACATCGGTGGGGATTGTGGAATCTGAGGATTCCCCATCCTAATGCTCCACCTCAAACGTCGATCTCTGGATTGCTTGTGTTTGCTCTACCTGACAACCAAAAGGATCTCCTCCAAACGATCATGGAACCTCCATACATTTAAAAAGTTAAAAGTACCTTTGCCACTCTCCTCAGATAGACATTTTGAGATAATAATAGGGGAATGGTCTGGTACATTCTCTTTCAAAAAAGATGCCTCAGAAGAAGGGTAAGAGTCCGGTCATTGAAAATCAACCAATCCTAAGCCATGAAGCTTCCCCTTGATGATTATACCATGTTCCGAAAACTCCTGAGCTTCTCAGATCTTCCAAACCAGCTTACAAAATACATCTCTTAAATTCATCAAAAGGTTCATTCCCATGAGCCACATGACCTTTTTTTTGAAAAAAATCAATAAAATTCCCCACCACAAGCCACGAGACCTGCATACCAACTCCAAGCTACGTAATACCCTCCCATAATTTCCCACCATGCAAGAACTCATCAAAGGCACCAATAAACTCCATCTTCAACCTATTAGTATCTCATAAGCACCAAATTCTCTCATTCGATGCATAATAGTAGTTATTCAACCGCTGCCACTGCATAAAACAATTCTACTGTCTAACTAAATTTTGTTAGTTTAACAGAAAGGTTCGAAAAAAAAGACTATTTACCCCCTCTAGTCTCACAGTAAGCTATCCCCTTACTTTCACAGTATCAGCTAGTACAGCAAATGAGGATGAACTATCAGACTCAGCCAAGGACTGCTTAACTGGGCTCTTCACTCCCCTCTTTGCCTTAATCCAGTCATTCCTAGAATTCTGATGATCCTTCCCTATTACCTTTACATTACCAGCATCCCTTATCTCAATGCTCTTATCTGCTTGCTTCAGCTCAGTAAGGCACTTTTTTAGAACGGAACTCTCCTTGTTCTGAGACACAACTGCTGCATTTTAAAAGCCCAATGCTTTTTAGGAACAATATCCTTGTAGTCAATTCCCTTATGACCCCACATATGGCATTTACAACATCTAACCGATAACCACTCATATGAAACTCATATGAAACATGCTGATGAAACAACTCAACCTTAGGCCCGATAAAGTCAAATTCTTCTATAACCTCCTTCGATTTATCAACATCCACCAATACACAGGCATATGAAATCCTACTCTTTTCTGCATTCATACGTGACATGCCCGTCGCAAGACGGTCAAATTAGAATAATAATAATACGCTTACTCACACTCTAGTTGTATTCCAATTAACTACAGTAGTGGTAGTAAGGATCGAACTCACAGAGACGGTTAGTGCAATGTTTAGACTTGTAATGATCACGAAAATACCCTACCAACATAATGAAATGTAGTAACTTTTTTTTTGTGGGGGGAGG
>JAOVYX010021456.1:0-15733 GCA_035668315.1 Drosera spatulata
TCTTTTTTTAGCGACGGATCCGTCGCTAATTCTATTATATCATACACTTTTTATCAAAAATTTTCTAAGGCAAAATTACAACCATTTGTGACGGATCTGTTGCTAAATATGATTTAGCGACGGATTACGTCGCTAAATTATTTATTTTGTAAATTTGTTTTCTTCTTTTAGTGACGGATCCGTCGCTAATTTAATGACATCAAATTTTAAAAAGTAATATGTCTTGCGACGGAAACTGTCGCTAAATTATTTTGAATCATATTTAGCGACGGAAGTCCGTCGCTATATGTATTATTTTTGCAACAGAGTTTGACTTTCCGTCGCAAAAAACATAAAAATTTCTGGACGAATTTTTGCTACGGATCCGTCATCAAATATATATATTTAGCGACGGATTTTTTTCCGTCTCTAAAATATTCCATAGCTAAATTGTAATTTTTTTGTAGTTTATGTTTAGCGTCGTTATTTTTATGTTTTAGCTTAATTTTGTATTTTGAATGTCGATACTGCTCAGTGTGTGTTTTTCATGCATATATGATCGAGAGCAAAGTGTTTTAACGTGTGAAGAAAATGATGCTAAATGGACCAAAGCAATTGATTTTGATTGGGAATATTTTGAAGAGTTTAGAAGTGTAAAAAAAAAAAAGTAATACGTCTTATGAAAAACACATCATCTAATACGTCGTGTAAAAAAAGTAATGCGTTTAGTGAAAAACACATCATGTATATCATCTAATATACCTGTGCAAAATAAAATAATACATCTATATAAGATCTAGCATGCCAAAATTTGTGTCAAGTAAAAGATGATCAATCATGGGTTAAAGCAATATAGTTCAAGCGTATTAGTTCAGATGTATTAGTACACCTATGAAAAACGCAATACATGATTATGCAAAATTTAGTATGTCAAAATTGGTTTATCAAGTATAGGATAATCAATCATGGATGAAAATAATCTAGTTCAGACGTATTAGTTCAGACATATTAATATGCCTATGAAAAACGTTGTACATCATTACAATACACAAAAATCATTTGTTTAAAAAATAGTATGTTTGTTAAAAAAAATAACATACTACATTGCCCCAGCGCCACCACATCATAGTCAGAATCTCCATTTTTCCTCTTCTGCGATTGGCAATCGAAGAGAATTTGAACATTTGACCTATTACAGATGATAATATGCATTGATGTTGAGTCTTTGTTTGTTCTTGATTGGTCTCAGTTTTTGTATTTTTCCTTTTCTATTTCATTTCAAATATTGCTTTCTAGTCTTTGGTTCTTGTTAGTTTGTCGAACCTGTGAGAGTAATTTATGCTACAAACAAGTCTTAAGTATGTTCGATCGTGTTTCTTTTGCTTCGTCTCATTTGCGCAATTCGACGAGAATCTTCTGTTCATTATTAGCATGCGCATAGTCACTTCATGTTTCATTCTGTTTGTTATGATTATTTACATCAAATAGTGCAATCAAATCGAATCGATGATGATCAAAAATGACGAGGAGACAATGATGGTCGATGATTTACACAAAAATGAAAGAAGAAAACAATGAGAAAATAGGATAAATGATAAATTAGGAAAGGTTGATGTTTTTTATTGTAAAAATGATACCTTGGGAGGATAAAGTTCTCTTGATAGTATTTTCTTGAAAATAAATTCTCAAAATGATATCTATGAGAACTTTTACATTAAAAGTTATTTTTTATTTTTAGTTTTTTCCGAACCTTTTTTCGCGACGGATCCGTCATTCTTGTCACATAATTTTGCAAAGGACCAAATCACTTTGTTGTTTTTTTAGTGTATATACACCCCCATTTAAAAAACGTAGCATTCTCATTGTGATCTCAAATACCACACACAGTCTCAAAACCTATTCGCTTTATCTCGTTTTATTGTTTATTTTATGATACACGTGCTTGCAAAAATATAACCAGTTATAAGAGCTGTGTAATTACTAATTAGGCTGACTAATTTGCGAGGAATCAGACTACATCACATGGACATTTAATTTATGGTAAGTTTGACCTTGTTGTATAGTGCAAGGATTGGGTTTGCTTAATTTGTAGCCATGTAGGCGCTGAAGATCAGGGACGGAGCTAGGGGGCTGGTAGGGCCAAGGGCCCCCTATGATGTTGGCCTTTCTATATATGTGTGTATATTTTGCACATCAAAAAGTCTTCCCAGCCTAATTGGTTCTTCTTCCATTTTTTTCATCCACTCTCCTGAGTTTGATTCCTGTTACTCATTTTTATTATCTTTTTTCATTTTTTCTCTTTTTTTTAGCTTTCGAATTTATAGACAATAACTAGGAACTCTTCAACTCAAAAAAACATATTAAATTTATACATTATTTTTGGTCAAATAGTTTATATGTTTAAATTTATTCAGAATGTATGATAAAAAATATCAAATTCATTAATATATTTTTGTTATTATTATATATTTTACAATGATTAATTTATATATATACTTTCCGCCCTCTATTCTTCAATCCTGGCCCCGCCCTGCTGAAGAACCTACTGGGGCGTGCCACACGGGTTCCTTGATAGCATTTGCGTACACTTGAAATCTTTGCCGCTCAGCTGCTGTAATCTATGTTTACATTAAGTTCCCTACTCGGCCAGTAAACGTACCTGTTCAGGTAAACAATGGGATAGGCTCCTACTTGGAACTCACGCCATCTAAAGCACAGTAATACTCGTAAGTGATAAGAGTACTGAATGTGAATAAATTAGACAAATCTAAACCAATACAGTTTGATTATGCATGAATATCGATGTAAAGTTTGACACGTGTATAATCACGATCAAAAGTTGTTTTTATAAATTTATCATGAAACATCAATATTTATGTAAGTTATATAGTTCAATCTAATATATGTTACGAGACAATCAGATATGATTTGATATAAAAATGAGATTTATATTTATGCGTATAGAATAATACAAAATATGTATATGCTATAATAATTCTAGGACGGATGAAGTAATAGTTAGAAACATAATTACATTTTAGAAGTGGGTAAGAATAAATTTACATGAGTATATATGGATCAGTATGGTGACGGTCTAGTAAATTCGAAGATACTGTTTTTCATTATTAACGGCAGTTCTTGTTTCTTAGTATTGCTCAGTAGTTCAATCACTATCCAACGATAAGTAGAAATTACGGGTTCTACCATGATCTACTTAATTAAGAGATGGTTATTTCTATATGAAGATGTTAATTAAGAGATGGTTATTTCTATTGTCTAATTTTATATTGTAAAGTAAAAAGTTTATACTGTAAGTTATTGAATATATATTGTCAGATTTTAGTTATATACGATAAAAAATAGTGTTCTACTGCTCATAGGCAGTAACAATATACAAAATCCCATTATTTTTGAAATTCAAAAAAAAATAAACAAAATAAAAAATAAAAAATAATTGATTTGAAGTTGTTTTTGTTTATTGTTGTGATCTATGAGCAACTTCCACTGCAGTTTCCCTTTTTCGATATATATGCAAACCCTGAAGAAAATGTTTCACCGAAAACAATGGTCCCCTATGTAAACAATATGGGGCAATTAAGTGTGTCACATAAATAATATGCCGCATGAGGTAGGATATCTAAACCGTACATGAACGTTGGAAAACGGCGTCTATATGGGAAGCAAGTTGGCAGCAAGAAAGTAACGTTCTGTTTTGCCAATGAGACAAGGATTACGGTAAATGAGTAAATGAAGAGTTAATTCAAGTTCTGTACTTCATCACCTAAGGAAAATGACACTAGAACGGGCGAAGGTTATTATTCTAGGTAAAGTATTTCGTGGTGTTAATCAAGATTAATGAAAACTAGAATATTGATCTGTACACAGACGATAAAACATCATTATAGAGATTATAGTATAAAATTAAATTAAGCATAATTGTATGTTTGTTATATAAAAAAATTTAAATTTAATGATCGTCTTATGCAATCAACATAATCCGATTCAAATTATGTATTACATTGAAGGGAGGAGGGCATAAATGTTTTACATTAAAAATTCAACTCACACAAAAAATTTCGCATCGGTCAACTTATTGTATTTATTTTGGGACAGAGAGAGTATCATTTTATCAACTTCGGTCATCATTCCATTAAAACAAACAGATTCCATGTATTGAAAATTTTAATCTGAAATCATCAAAAACTCATTGCCACTCCTCGCTCATTCACACCTCCTTTTATCCTTCTAAAGTGCGGGAACACCTAACCCTAAATCTCTTCATAATGTAAGAATCTATCAAAAGAGTTTTTAAATGGTCTTAAAACACTTCAAAAGGTTTAAAATATCATAAAAACAACTCAAATCTCTTCAAAATCAAAAAAATATATCAAAAACACTATAAAACAACCTCAAAAATTTTTAAAATGCAAGAATCCACCAAAATAGTTTAGAAAAACTTAAAAACTTAGAAACGAAGATTTACTAAATAGAAACAACAAAACAAGCATTGCGGGCGATGGCGCTTTACAATTCACATGTAAAGCACCACGGTACGAAGTGCTCTACTCAAAATAAAGCGCCATGGGTTGAAGTGCTTTAGCCTACGTGGCACATTGCCAGTGGCGATGGTGCTTTACTTGTAATCCATCCCTATTTTTTCTCTGTTTAAGCAATTATTTCTCCGAACATAAATATTTCAACACGATTATATTTCATTCGCCTCGAAAATTTTACAATAACATCGATATATGACAATATAGAGATACGTTTTATTTATGAAAATAAACAATATTTCAGAGATTGAATTCTTTTATACGGATATCATGATTTGTACCTAAACGTTTATAGAAACGAAATAATTCCCTTAGACGATATAAGGATTGGATCTCTTCATATTTTCATTGTTTTAATAACGTGATTGAAATTGATTTTTTTACGGATGTTTATACATATCATCTCGAAATGAAAAACCATGTGATAAAGAATGACGAGATAGAACGAGCAATTTATGGACGTGTCGACCTTGGTTTTACCGACATAAATGGACCAATCCACAAGTGGAGCAGGAGACTCTGGGGAAAGAAGCCACGGTCGAAGTGCTTTAGCCACATGTACAACATTTCGCACCGTGACCCTCCCTTATTACTCTCTTCGTCTCAATTTAATTTCAATATTTTTTTTTGTTACTCCTAATATAAATATAATATTTTTATCTTTTTTTATTGGATAATCAATTTATATTAATATAATCAAATTATCCTATCATCTTTTTCATCATATCTCATTCTCTCCTAAACATCACTTACACTCCATTATCAATAAAAAAAAAATATTATTTCTTTATTAAATTTAATAAAAATTCAATGCATATATAAAATCGTGGGTGGGATCAAACGATTTTGCTTAAATTGGGATGAAAGTAGTTCCAACTAGCAAATTCCGGTTTCTAAATAGCAATTTCACTAAAGTACTAGTACTCATTCACCCACCTAATTCGCCACCAACTTCCGGCGCATCCCTCTCTGTATAAATAACCACCAACGCTATGCATCCAAAGAAACCCAGCACGAATAAACAATCTTTCACACACGAAACTCTGACCTGTTCCAAAGCAACGCAAAGATAGCATGGAGCTCTCCTACTCGTCCCTCCTCGTGGCCTTAGTCTTCTTGGTCTTGCTCACCCTCCAAATCCTTTTCTACAAGCACAGATCCCTCTTCTCGGGCACGAACCTCCCTCCAGGAACAATCGGCTGCCCAATCGTGGGCGAGACATTCCAGTTCTTATCAGCTGGATGGAAGGGCCAACCTCAGAGCTTCGTGCTCGACCGGATGAACAAGTTCTCAGCAGAGTGCTTCAAGACGAGCATTCTTGGCGCGCCCATGGCCGTCTTCTGTGGGCCGGCAGGGAACAAGTTCTTGTTCTCGAACGAGGACAAGTTGGTTAAGGCCTGGTGGCCGGACGCCACCAAGAAGGTGTTTGCTTCGACTGTGGATCAAGTAACTGAGGCCATGCGGATGAGGAAACTGATCCCGCTGTTTTTGAAGACTGAAGCGTTGGTGAATTATGTCGGGATCATGGATTGCATCGCGCAGCGGCATTTGGACATTGATTGGAAGAACAAAGATCAAGTCACAGTTTACCCTCTCGTTGAACGGTAAATTTTGTTACATGCTGTGTTAAACAGCTATATGTACCTTGCCACTTTACGCTTTTGCTTTATTAAACAAAAGAAAATTAGGAATCTCTTGCAGAATGTATTATTAGAATGTAGTATTAAGTTTTTTTGAGTTAAAAAGAATTGGACTATTGGAAATCGTTGATGCGGCAAAATGTGACTTACTAGATGTTCCATCAATGATTTCCTGTAATAATAAGGTCAAAATAAAAGAACAATCAACCCTTGAGCAAACAAAGCACGTGGAAAAAACAAATAAAACAGGGTATAGTTAGCTAGATTGAAACCAATGAAGAAAAGAAGAAAAATGAAAGATCCATTTAATGCATGGCTAAAAATGGGGATTTTGTTTGGTTTAGTATTTTTAGGCACAAGCCTTTGTTTTGGTTCTTCTTGGAGGCTGCAAGTGCAAGTAGTCAGCACATTTTGGCTCAGTAGAATTCAGTAAATTGGGGAAAAATAATTGATTCATTGTCGATGAGATCTGTCAACCACAAATCGTTTCTCCATTTTATGTCACGTAGGAGTGTTGTATCTTGCATATCATGCACGAATTCGCAGATCGAATATATATATATAATGATGGTTTTATTACGTGCAGGTACACATTTTGGGTAGCATGCCGACTATTCGTAAGCATGGAAGATTTGAACCATATACACCGTTTGGCAGGACCATTCCGTCATTTGGCATCAGCGGTCTTTTCTGTCCCAATAGACCTACCAGGGACTCCATATAATCGTGGCATCAAAGCATCGGCGTTAATAAGGGAGGAATTGATAACTATAGTGAAGCAAAGAAAGCGTGATTTGGCAGAGAACAAGCGCCTGGTAGGCGGAAAAGATATACTAACTCACATGTTGACTACCGCAGATGACGATGGGCAATACATGGGCGAATTCGAGATTGCTGATAAAATCATGGGACTATTAGTCGGCGGCCATGACACTGCTAGCACTGTCATTACCAACATTGTCAAATTTCTTGCCGAGTATCCTGATGTGCTTGAGCTTGTCTGCAAGGGCAAGTCACCAATTATCTATCCCCGTTTCTTTTCGAGTTCATGTGTGCAAAACATTAATGCAATATTTCATCATGTTATAACTACATAACATTAAAGTTCATAGTCAGCTGTTAACGTCGTGAGTTTCGTTTTGTGTTTCCAGAGCAAACAGAGATTGCCAGATCAAAACCACAAGGTGAGCGGTTGAAGTGGGATGATGTTCAAAAGATGAAGTACTCATGGAATGTAGCTTGTGAAGTCATGCGACTCGCTCCTCCTCTACAGGGAGCTTTTAGGGAGGCCATTCGTGATTTCAGTTATGCTGGTTTCAAGGTTCCCAAAGGCTGGAAGGTAAAACTAAGCACATCTTTTGTTCATTGAGAACATAAACTCCAAGTTTCTTAGGCAAAATAAATATCTGCTGATCATGCATATGGAACCTACAACTTGATGCTATAGTAATCCATTCACTCTGGATTTTATAACAGCTATACTGGAACGCGAACACGACGCATCTAGATCCGAAGTATTTCCCGCAGCCAGAGCAGTTCAACCCTTCGAGATTCGAAGGGAAAGGACCCGAGCCATTCACGTATGTTCCTTTTGGTGGAGGACCAAGAATGTGTCCTGGAAAAGAGTACGCCCGGCTTGAAATACTAGTTTTCATGCACAACCTAGTGACGAGGTTCAAATGGGAGAAATTAATTCCGAAAGAGAAGACTGTTAGCGATCCAATGCCAATTCCCCAAAAAGGCCTGCCAGTTCGTCTCTTTGCAATATAGAAATCTTGTAAAGTTATCATCGTATTCCATGACGAATCAAATGTATGATCATAAAATGATGTAGAGTCGACAAATGTATAATGTCTGCATCAATCTATTTCCATGGTATGTTTACGTGACATCGACAAATATGGTTGTCCGGACATCATTCTCATTATGTAAGATTCTTATTCCATACGCAATTGGCTTGAATAGTTTGCAAGCAAACACGTTTAGGTTGAATTAAATGAGAGAAGGAGTTGCGTAGTTGAAGATGCAAAATCAGAGAGGTGAAGTAAATGGTACTATTAAGGTAAGACTTCAATGTTTGTTGTTCACTATATTCAAAGTTCTATATTAGAACAAGATTGATGGCTAGGAGAAACATGAAAGCTCTTCCTTTGTAATACAAAGAGAAAAAACAAAAAAAGACAAAAGAAAAAGGTAGAACTAGAAGACTAAAATGTGATTACATAACACGCAGATTGCTTATGGATTACATTTCTTATTATCATACTAGAAGTTTTTTATCCTAAAAACATCACATTACAGCTTCAAGGTTATCAGTTACATTTTGCGATAACAGACACATTACTATTTTTCCTGATATAACAAAAGCCAATAGAACACCCTAACATACTCGTAGAACACTAGTACACTATATCAGTTAACAATAAATTTTTTGCCTTCCAACATATACAGCTACATCACAGGCATTGATCGATCAATCATAACAAGGAACAACACAGGAACCCAACCATGCAATCATATTCATACGAACAAATTCTAAGAAAATGAATGCCCCAAAAAAAAAAAAAAAAAAAAAAAAGAGGAGGAAGAAGAAGAAGAAGATCAGCACATTGTTCCCGGCCTTTCACTCCTTCAGCAAGATACCTAATTCAAGCACTGAGCCAAACTTATGAAGAGGCCAGCCTCAGAACATGACCAGGAGAACTCAAAGTTCAAACTTAAGCCAAACGAGGAGCTCTCTTCTTGTGGTGAGCGGAAACCTCTTAAAAGCTTGAAATGGGCGCGACATACACCATAGACATCACATCCATGACAAGTAGTGTTCCCATACATAACGAATAATCTAAAAGCACAAGTTTCAATCAGCATAGTGTCGTTAGAGGGAGGCAACAGACGTCCAAGGTTAGTGGTGCTTAGCACAAGATCTACCTAAAGATCGTTACTTTCATAACCGAATCTTCCGCATCCAACAACACAAAGACGCAAACATCCCCGATCTTCAAGTCGTTCTCCTGCCAGAATGTTGCCCATCCTCTCACAAGACGTATGCCGTGCATATAGTTGCATTCAGTATGCCATTCCTTTCCATTGGACCGGAGCTTAACGGTTTTCATGTCACTTCTAAGGTACTCCACGGAAAACTTGCGTGAGAAATACTGCAGAAAAAGAAAAAGACCTGGGATTCAAAGTCATTCACATGTGAAGATTCTAGAGATCACAAGCTGTGCTACATTTAGCCAAGCTGTGCTACATTTAGCCAAGCCTCAGCACCCCATAACGAGATTTTCTGCCCACTTCAAGGCAACATTCTTCCGCCAAATAAGAGTCAGATGCAGAGATATGGAATCAAAAAGATCTCAACCAAAGCAGGCAAGATGTATGTGGTAATTTTAAGGTGTCAATCCCAACTATCAAGGGTCTCACATGACCAGAAAGGAAAATTTGTGGTTTAGGGCTCAGGCAACTCTTCTTCTTCTTAATTTCTAACCTTACCATGGTCGCTTAAGCGAATGCCTTTGGAATAAGAAGATTGCCTTTCTTCCTACCATGGGCTATCTCAAGTTCGACCTTTTGACCTTTATTCATATTTCATAAATCATAAATGCTCTACTATGTCGAGAAGTCACTTCTTCAGAACCTCAATCATGTGGCAGAGAACCAAAAAATATTTGTGCAAGTTAACATATAGACAGTGAGTTACCATATAAGAAACATTGTATTTCCGCATTTCAGTGATGAAGTGAGGGTTCATAATCTTGAGCCTTCGGGCAGCTTTCATTGCCTTCATTGTTCTGAGGAATTGCTCTCTGTTACCTTCAACAGCACGAGACTCATGACGCATGCAGTTGGTAGACTCCTTAGTACCCATGGGACGAGGTGGGGGAATAAATGAGCAAGCTGCTTCCAAGTACACAACATAATCAGGATCGATCACATGATTCCTATTAGATGCAGACTGCTGTTTAGGTGAATCCGGGTCAGAATCAGTTAGCATGTTGTCCAGGCATTCAACAGAATCACTGTCAAGCAATTCCTCTTCATCGTCACTAATCAGAAAGTAAAGCTGATTGGCCTCGTGAGGTTGTGGAGATGTTTCGCAAACACGGAAAGGATAAATAATCCCACATCCCGTGATATCAAACACATAAATGGTGAAATAGGGACCCGTTCTATATTCAAACACAAGAAAATACCCCACACTTAGGGAGTAGAATTCTGCAAAACTCTCCCAGCCTTGAGAAAACCACAGCTTGTTTTCATCCCTGATGACGGCTAGATCCCAGGTGTCACCATTTGGGACAATGAGAGTAACTGTGGCGGGAATTTCGTTGCCGAACTTTTGGGTAAAGTTTTGAGGAACACGCTGCAAGCATGAAGGCACAAAAAAGTTAATTCCTAGTCATGTAGATTTTAGTTTCTCATCTTCATTGTCATAATGAACTGCAGTTCCATTCACGATCATGCAGATTCACCAACGGATCAAATTACATATATATTAATTGTTCGAGAAAATCAATGTTTGTGATGAAAACAAACAAATAAATCCTGTAATAACCACAACCAAACAAATAATGAAATCTTTTTATATCCATCATCATTTCTTTATGCAGAGATCACGGATGGGATTAAAACAAGAAAAACTTCATGGAAGTGTTGAAGAATACGAGATAGATGCCTAGAAGATTCAAACCCATAAATTCTAGTTGCCACTGCTCAACTAGATACTCCTATCCATCCACTATCAGAGATGAGGATACCTTTAAAGTACCTAGCTTAATTTTATTCTTTTCTTTTTCTTTTTCTTTTCAATACACATGTCAGGACTTGTATTGTTGATTAGAATACATACATAAATGAATATTAATTAATCCATAGGCAAGTCATGAATATATAATCATAAGTAGTAGCAATAATAACAACAGCTGTTTTGACTTTTTGGGCAGTGCTAATCACCCCCAACTCACCCCCTCATTGGCCCCATCCCTCTTTTTTTTTTTTCTTCAATTTCTCACTCTGTTCTTTTTTATATATATAATATTTAAAATCATTTATAATTTTTAATATATATATTAAACATTAAAAATAAATATATATTTGAACTCTACATATTAATATCTACAAAATAAGATCTATATTGAATATAAAAAAATTCATTTCAAAAAAATATTTCCTTCATCATATAATAATTATAACATATACGTATGTGATAATTATAAATAATTCTTAATCGTGTCCTCGATAACAGTTTCAACTACATCTTTATCAGATTGTAATATTATCAATCTTTTCAGATTCTGATTTTATCAATTTTTTTAGATAACTAATTTTGTCAACTTTTTCACATTCGATGCAAATGTTTCAGTTTATTTTACTGATTTATCATTGAGATCCCCTCCAATTGAAGCCCAAGAACGTCGTGAAATAACTATTACCTATGTCGAAAATCACTTTATTCACTCACTACCTATAACTCTAATCCCGAGATGGTGGTGGGAAAACGTATCCAATGAAACTCGAGAATGGATCGATAGTTATACAGTTCGTCTTTAACTGTGGAATGAAGTGGCAAATATCAATCCATGCGATAGAAAATATTTTTGTAATAACCTAAAAATATAGGCACGCTAATTTTTTTTATCATTAATAATTAATATTAAGATAAACGTAAATAAAAACGTACAGTCACATATTATGGCTAAAAAATTTAGTTCCCAAAACTACATTCTAAATAAAAATATGAGCTCGTTATAAAATTTTAAGAATTTTGATATATTTACTTCGACGATTAACGAAAATAATTTTATCAAATATATCTCTAAAGGATAACGAAATTCGAAACTATCCCAATACGACCAATCACGAGCTGTCACATGTACCCTTATCTTCTTCCTTGCCCTCCCCGATCCATTCCCACCACCATCACCCACCTCTCCCTGCGCACCACCACTACCTCAGCCACGCCACCGCGTCACCCCAACCTCGCCCACCTCCCCGCCTCCCTCTCTTCCTCCTTTCTCTCCATTCCTCCCCGCCACCAGCCTCGCCAATCTCCCAGCCGTAGTGCCAATCCCAGCTCCGCCATCGCCGTCGCGCCACCAACAACTCGACACCGCCGCCAGTCGCCAGCAGCCAGTCGTCGTCCCAGCTCAGTCCACCACCACGCCGTCGGCCAGCCTAAAAACCTGAACTCCAGTTATATCAGCACTGACCACCCAAAAACTGTTGCGGAAGGGATGCCGAGGGTACTTATGTAGCCTCGAAACCCCGTCCGAGACAGAAAGAGACATAACGGCAATACATGTAGTCAACGAGTACACAGACGTATTTCCAGACGATATTCCAGGGATGCCGCCAAGACGGAAGATTGACTTCGGCATCGAACTAGTACCAGGTACGGCCCCTGTGTCAAGGCACCCTATAAAATGGCCCCAACGGAATTGAAGGAATTGAAAAAGCAATTGGAGGAGCTGCTTCAAAAAGGGTATGTACGACCCAACGTATCACCGTGGGGAGCACCAGTACTATTCGTCAAGAAAAAGGACGGAAATATGAGACTGTGTCGATTATCGTGAACTAAATAAGATCACGATTAGAAATCGATACCCATTGCCCCACATCGACGACCTGTTCGACCAGCTACAGGGAGCGAAAGTCTACTCCAAGATCGATCTTCGTTGTGGATATCATCAACTACGTATTCGACCCGTCGATATAGCTAAGACGGCGTTTCGATCACGTTACGGGCATTATGAATTCTTAGTGATGTCGTTTGGACTCACTAATGCCCCTTCGATGTTTATGGACCTGATGAATCGTATCTTGACCAATTCGTAGTGGTTTTCATTGATGGCATCCTGATCTATTTGAAGATCATATCAGATCATCACGAACTCCACCTTCGATTGATCCTAGCGACATTGCGGACCCATTAGTTGTACGCTAAGTTCAAAAAGTGTGAATTCTGGATGAGTGAAATAGCATTTCTCGGGCACGTGGTGTCCGGGAGGGCATCATGGTTGATCCAAAGAAGGCAGAAGCAGTCGCGGATTGGGCCAGGCCGACCAACGCCACCGAAGTCAGAAGTTTCATCGGATTGACAGGGTATTATCGACGATTTGTGAAGGATTTTTCCAGGATCGCGATGCCCCTGACCAATTTGACACCCAAATCCTCGAAGTTTGTTTAGACAGAACGATGCGAAGTCGCATTCCAGGAGCTGAAGAGACGTCTCACCACCGCATCGGTCCTTGCACCACCAGCGGGCGAGGAGGGATTCTGCATCTACAGCGATGCTTCTATACAAGGTTTGGGGTGTGTGCTGATGCAACATGTCAAGGTGATTGCATATGCATCAAGACAACTTAAGCCTTATGAAGTGAACTACCCGACACACGATCTGGAGCTGGCCGTTGTAGTCTTCGCCCTTAAAATTTGACGACACTACCTATACGACGTCACGTACCAAGTCTTCACCGATCGCAGGAGTCTCAAATATATCTTCACACAAAAGGAACTGAACATGCGACAACGAAGGTGGCTAGAATTACTGAAGGACTACGACTTGGATATCCAGTATCACCCTGGCAAGGCCAACCAGGTGGCTGATGCCCTGAGCAGGAAGGTTCAAAGAACGGAAGGTAGTCTGCAAATGCTAAGGATCACTGAAGCTGAACTGATTGACGACTTCAACAAGTTGGGAATAGAGATTATAGTGGCAACATTGGAGGGAGTAATGGTGAACTTACAAATTCAACCGACTCTAATAGAGGAGATTATACGAGCGCAGTGGTGGACGAGTTAATGTAGAGGATCATGAACGAAATCGCTCAAGGAAAAGCATCGGGGTTCATGGTACAAGAAGATGGATCAATATGATTCCAAGGATGCCTTTGCGTACCTGATGAACCAAACTTGAAACGGAAGATCATGGAAGAGGCACATCAGACACCCTAGTCGACCCACCCGGACGGTAATAAGATATATCAAGACCTGAAAAAGAATTTTTGATGGGGGAATATGAAGAGGGAAATCGCAGAATTTGTAACCAGATGCATCACATGCCAACAAGTTAACATCGAACACCAGCGACCCGAAGGACTACTGCAACCCTTAGAAATCGTGGAAGTGGGAATCAATTTCTATGGATTTCATTACTGGGATCCCAACGACGACCGGGGGAAAGAACTCGATTTTCTACCTATCAAGAAAACGTGGAATGTGAGACGACTAACAGAATTATATGTGAACGAGATAGTCCGACTGCACGGAGTACCGAGTTCAATCATATCAGACAGGGATGCTAGATTTCAATCACGTTTTTCGAAAGGCATACAGGAAGCATGTGGAACCCGACTAAATTTCAGCACAGCATTCCATCCCGCCACCGATGGCCAAACAGAGAAAACTATCCAAACGCTCGAAGATATGCTACGATCGTGTGCCCTCGACTTCACGAGGTCTTGAGATACCTACCTACCCCTAATAGAGTTCGCCTACAACAACGACTTTCATGCCAGCATTGGCATGGCGTCCTTCGAAGCGCTTTACGGTAGAAAATGTCAATCCCCTATATATTGGGACAATATAGAGGATGTAATGACCTTAGGATGTTGTCAAACAGAACAGATCCCGGATGAAAGCAGCACAAGATCGACAAAAGAGCTACGCCGATACCCGACGAAGACCATTAGAATTCGAGACCGAAGATCATGTGTTTTTTAAAGTTTCTCCCACCAAGGGTGTGATGCGATTCGGGAAGAAAGGGAAGTTGAGCCCCCGCTACATTGGGCCGTACGAAGTACTGGAGCGAATTGGGGCGGTCGCCTACCGACTGGCCTTACCAGCTGATCTATCGACAATACATGATGTATTCCACGTATCTCAACTCAGAAAATACTTAGCCGACCCAAGCCATGTAATCCAGCACATACCAACGGAACTAGATGAAAACCTGTCAAACGAAGAACGATCGCAAGAGATAATAGTCCATCGCGAGAAGGTCCTCAAGAATCGAACAATATCTTTTGTCAAGGTTCGGTGGAGGAACACCAAGGCGTCGGAGGCCACTTGGGAACGTGAAGAGGAGATGCGTGAACACTACCCTGACCTCTTTCAAGATAATTAGTAAATTTCTAAAAGTTGGTAGTTTACACAATTTAGTTCCGATGACGAAACTTTTTTAAAAGTTGGTAATAATGTAATAACCTAAAAATATAAACACGTTAATTTTTTATCATTAATAATTAATATTAAGACGAACGTAGATAAAAACGTACAGCCACATGTTAGGGCTAAAAAAATTTTATTCCCAAAATTACATTCTAAATAGAAATCTGAACTCGTTATAAAATTTTGAGAATTTTGATATATTTACTTCGACGATTAACGAAAATAATTTTACCAAATATATCTCTAAAGGATAACGAAATCCGAAACTATCCCAATCCGATCAATCACGAGCTACTACGTGTATCCTTATCCTTCCCTTATCTTCTTCCTTGCCCTCCCCGATCCATTCCCACCACCATCACCCACCTCTTCCTGCGCACCATCACTTCCCCA